>VZRR01007489.1:33881-175143 GCA_013398015.1 Oreocharis arfaki | reverse complement strand
CATTGGGGGCGGGGGGGGAGGGGGAGGGGGTGGTGTGTGTGTACGTCTTTCTGATGATCTATGGACGACATGGGAAGGACTGATATTCCCTAAGAAAAAAACAAACCAAAGTCAGTGAGAAAACCCTCACAGCCACATAATGTCACAGCGGCTCTGTGGCAGGTGGCCTGGGTACAATCCTGGCTTTCCTGTCAGTCTGGGTGCAACAAGCACCTCTGTTACCACATGAAAGAGAGAGGCTGCCATCACAAGCCACATAAAACGACAGTTGCGCTCTTTTTTTCTGCAGAAGTGCCCTGCCAGTAGCCCCATTTCTCAGCTGGAGGTGACCTGGAGGATGATGAACACAGCTCAATTGACTTTATTTTGCTCCCCAATAACTTATGCTGGATGAAATTCAGTTCTTGTGGAGGAGGAGCACTGTCCCAGCTGCAGTGGGCAGACAGGGGACCCTGTCCCTTCAGGCTTGGGGAATGGGACACTGAAGTTGAAGGCAGGAGTTGCTGCTCCTGAACCCTGTCAACCCTTCAATCACAACTGTCTAGTTGGGATCCTGAGGAGGACAGGAATGTAATCCTGGGGTCTATTAACTAATACACCTAAGCCTCAGGAATTAACTATAATTTAAAAGTCTTTAAAGAAGAACACAAGAGGCCAAGCCTTTCGAAAGCACCTGAGGCTGTTCTGAACAAAGTCTCATTGACTATGGGCAGCCACTCCGCTGCTACTCCGCTGCAGGTGTCTCCAAAAAGCCTCCCCAGAGACATAACACAGCACAGGCCAGGGAGGAGCTGCTTTCTGCTTATGGTTACCTTCAGCATAGCAGTTGGATGCTGCAGGATTTCATGCAAAGGTTTTTGTCTATTTCTGACACATCTTGGAGCATGACCTTCCTCTGGCAAGCTCTGCAAGGAAGCACTGGTGTGGGCAAAGACAAAGCTTCAAAAAGAAATCCATCCACCACTCTTCCAAAACTGGCTGATTTGGCATGAACTCAGTATAAAAATGGTCACAATTCAACCAGGGTTACAACTGAAGGGTCTCAAAAAGACACTCATTTGGGGGGCTGGGCTGGCACTTCACAGAGGCTGCTCTTAGGCAGTGGTGAGGCACCAGCCCAACCTGCTCTGAGACTTTGCTGCTGCCTCTCCACTAGAAACCTTGAATTTTGAGTCCCAGGGTGCAAGTCTGGAGGAATTTTGGTGGCATCAAAGTGGTGAGGGATGGGCACTACCGCCCTTGTTTGGGATGAAATGCTGGTCTGTATCTTCAAAGTGGGTCTTTGGCCACAGTGATCCTCAGGTATGACAGAATATTTGCACTAACAAACTTCTTGCGAAAAGGAAATGAGATGTTGCTGGTGTACCTAATATCTGCAGATATCTGTAGATGGATGAGGCACAGGTTTCCACAGAGCACTCAGGGGAGATTCTGGTGCTTTGCAGCAATGTCATAGTGAAAGAAAAAAGGAAAAAGAGAGTGCAATATGCAGAACTTTTCTTTGTAGACTTTTCATTCCCACTCCCTGTCTGCTGCTACCAAAATCCTGCTCTGACTCTGGCTGTGGACAAGGTTCTTCCCTGTCTATCGCCTCCCCTCCTCCCAGTGGGAACACCAGGGGGACAAGGGGTTTCCCACAGCTGCGCAGGGGGACAAAGGCCTTCCCAGTAGCAGCACTCGGCTCTCCTGGCAGGCACATGCAGCCATCGCTGTGCAGCACAAGATGTCGTTGCTGTGCTACTTTTGTCCCTCCTGCCCGTCCCTCCTTCTCTTGCTGAGAAAAGCACCACCTTTCCCACCCAAACTCCAGCGTGAGTGCTCCAGATTGTTTCCCGGGGAGCACCCCACACCTCCTCTGACAGTTCTGGACAGGTTTCTCTTGCTAAAACACCAGCTTGGGAGGGAGGTACCCATGTTCTGCTCTTGCCACTCGTCCCCATGTGTGAACGAGTGTCCGTGGGTCCTCTCGTGCCATGGACACAGCCTGGACCTGCAGGACTTGCAGCAGCACCTTGAGACACGAGCTGGGTTGTGTGTGGACTTTGTCCTGCCTGGACCTTGAGAGCAGGACTCCCAGCATAGAAAGACTGCTTGGATGTGATTTCTGGGATGCTGTTTCATGTGGAAAGAAGCATTTAGGAATAAAACCCCACCTGTCTCACTGCTGTAGCTGGAAGCCCATGGTTGTGCAGCACCAGTGGGCAGGGGCACATCAGTGCTCTTCCCAGCACCTTCTCTTTCCCTTTCTCTCTGGAAATGTAGATTTTTAGAGCTGTGGCTAATTCTGTCCCTTTATCAGCCTCAGAACTTCATTGAGCCAGGAGGAGAAGGAGAAGANAAGCCCTGTTACAAGGGCTTCAGCCGAACTTAAAATCTCCTATAGCTGCCACAAGACCTTTCACATCCTATCACTGGATAAAATCTCCAGTCTTTTTCCATGGTGTAAATTTAAGACGTGGAAGTTCCATTTGGCAATGCCTAATGTAGCACAAGGATGTTCCCCATTATTTGGGGAATGCAGTGCCATGCTGTAAATAACCAGGCACAGGCCTCCTGCATGTGTGGCAGTGACCATCCTTTCAAAATCTATTTGATTCCGGAGGCATTTCGCACACTCCAGGACAAAAACTGCACTGCTGATACCACTGTGGATCTGACAATATTTGAGATATCTATTGCTCAGATTGATGGCTTTTCCCTCTGTAATATTCATACTTTTCAGTGTTCAATTTCTTTGCCAGAAGTACCTGTCCGATGGGATTATTTACTTTTAAAAGAACTTGTGCAGCAGCTACAGTAAATCCCAGAAGGAATTTTCCCACAAAATGGAGTTCATTAATGAAAACCTCATTTTTTCTTAGGATGCCAGGTCAGGGAAATTTTCCTGCGTGGATCTAATCCACAGCCCTTCAACTCCAGCGCAAGAGCTTGACCACATGATGGTGTTGGACTTGTACCAAATTCACAGCAAGAAGTTTTAAACAGTTTTTTAAAAACAAAGTGCTGCTCCTAGGATGTGGGGTAGAGAGCCTTTCCTGAGGGCTTTCATGGTGGATGAACCCTAAGGGCCAGCACAGGGTTTGGATGAAAAATAAATTTGGGTATCTTGGAGTTAGGCTATTCCTTTGACTATCTCAAGCATCCTTCAGTGAACTCCCTGCCAAACTTTCAGTGGTGCCACAGTTCACTTATTTGTAAATCCTGCTTATATCTGGTGAATTAAAGAGAGAAACTTTAGCACATTCACTTCTGGAAACCCAGAGTCCTTTACACAGCAGGAGGCAGAGCCGTACCCTCCTCACTCCACTCACAGGAAGTAAGCAGCAATTCAGCATCCTTTTTAACAACGTGCCAGAATCCCAGAGGCACTTTACATCCTTGGTCCCCACCCTTGGGCAAATGACACAAAATAAAACAGCCCATAATCCCAGCCATGGCCCAGCATGACAAGGAAGCCAGAGTCCCTCTCAGGTTCAGCACTGCACTGCTGGCAGCAACAGCCACCTCTGAAAGCTTTTTTGGAAAGAAATGAGATTCCCTTACTTGCTTTGCCAGAAGCAAGAGGTTCATGGCATCAAGAGCAGAAGTGCCTTTGCAAAGCGACCCGAGCCTGCCCAGTGACACACAGGGGACCCTGTGGCTGTCCTGGAGGTGCTTTTTATAAAAAAGCTCATGTAGAAATATGAAGTCACGCCAGTGCCTGTGTGACGGTCTCCAGACCAGAGGAGAGTGTGTTACAAATACTGCCAGCACCTATTAAGGGGTTTCACTTTACTGGATCTGGCAAACACAAATAAGCATTTGAGAGCTGAACTAGCTCTCAGAGCTTTAGCCTTTGGATTACTTACTAATGAACTCCCCACAGTCCAGCCATTTAATTTCATTAAATTGCCAAGACGGTTCCAGTTAAAGGCCTGGGTCAAGTGACACACTGCTGTTTTTCAGAGACCTCATCGGGAAAAGGCACATTCCTCTGTTTAAATAGATACCATTTTATAAATATCTGCATCGTGCAATTAACCTAAATGAACTGGTTTTCCCCAGTGTACCACTGGAAAACCCAGCAGGAGTCACAAGCAAGGATCATGCTTTTGGTTTTTGGAATTTTCTGCTTCTGAGGCCAGAAGGCCTCAGACGCTGCTGACACAGAAGTGCTCTCCTAGCCTCAGTTAACTGGCCACCTTTTCCTCTCCTCTTCCCAGATACCTGGACCTCAGCTCACAGAGGTAGGATATTGTAACAGGGATTTGCATCGCGGCTCAGGAAGGGATGCTTCACCCTGGTTGCAGCCCCCTCCCATTGTTTCAACAAGATGCTTTGGGATCCATTAGTTCCATAGATCCATATCTATTTGGGATCCATTAGATCCATATCTTTTTGAAAAGCTAGGATGAAGAAAAAGGGAAGTCAGGCAGGCTTCAGGGAAATACTACCTGTCTTGTCCTGCTCACAGCAGCAGGACGTTAGGATCAGCTCCTGCATCCCACAACATTCCATGGTTTATAGGCTGACCTGCAGCCCTCCAGCAGCCAAGGGTGGGCCTCAGTTTCATCCCACCCCTCATGTCCACAGCAGGAAATGTGTGAGCCAAACCCCACTCCTGGAGCACCCAGCTCCTTCCCAGGCCTGCTGAATCCTCTCTGGCTGATCTTATAGGTTTGGGATTCAGCCCACAGCAATGTGCACAATCAGCAATCCTCTGTCGGGAGCATGGGGCCGCAGACCAGGCCGGCTGAGGGAGTGGAATTTAATTTCCAGAATGGATGGCTGTCAGTGCCGTGTCCTCCCAGCGCATCCAAGCAGTGCTGCAGGACACGCCGGCTCCAGGCAAGGGGCTGCCACAGCCCCAAATCCACTTACTCCTAATGATGCTGATTTGTCTCTTCTCACCTCCAGCTTTAAGACTTTTCCTTGAAACAGACTCATTCCTTCCCCACCTGCTTTGGTGACCACCACGTGTCACTGCCTTTCAGAGAGGAGGCAACCACTTGGCACAGCTCCTTCGTCCCTTGGATTCCCCCACAGCCAGCAGGATCTTTGCTCTGCACTGCCTACAGGGTGCAACCTCAGCTTGTTTGGATGCTATTTCCCACTGGCAGCTCTCACTGCGGCAACCAGAGTGACTCCTAGAGCCTGGAGCCAGCAGGAATTGCCCTGAGAAAGGGAGCAGATTGATGTTGCAGCTCTCACCAATGCCAGGCCAGTGAAAAATAGGGTTGAGACACTGTAGGGTATCACTACATGTGGACAATACAGAGCAGAGAGGTATTTATCCCCATGCAGTAAGGAAACTCTTAAAAGACATGATTTACTAAAAGAAAAAATTCCTGTGATAATCCTCAAGAGACAATTTCTGTGCTGGGACCTGTAGATTTCGTATAACCAGAAAGTCAAAGAAACCAATGGCAAAGCCAACACCAGGCAGATCTAACCACTGATCCACTGACTTAGACAGCCAGGCTCTCTTGCTTCATTGGACTGGATTTTGGTTGAGAACCAGGACAATATCACTCTCAGAGAGCTCTCTGCAGATGCTTATCGTTCTCAGAGCAGTAATTGCTGTGCAGATTGCCCTGCATTGTAGAAATCAGAGAAAACAAGGGAAGGTCAATAGTAGTGAGTAGTGAGTGCAGTGAGATTGAGTATGTTTTTCTCAAAGATATGCTGTAGTTCAGCCACAAGTTATTTGGCTCTGTGCAGGGATGACTGAGTAAAGCTTTATGTCCTGTGTTATGTAGAAACGAGCTGGGGCGGAGGGGTTTCCTTCTATCCTTACAAGACACAGGGTCTGTACCAGCATGGGACTGCTGCCAGCAACGGGAGAAGCCCTGTACATCCACTGTCAAGTGTTCCAGATGAGGATCTGTCCCTTTCAATTACAAATTTAGTGAAAAAAGGAAAATAAAAATTAAAAATAAACGAATAAATAAATAAAATCACAGCTGTTCTAGATCCATCTGGAAAGTGAAAAATCAATAGCTGTTTAAAAATGAATAGAGGTGAGATAGAGAAGCTGAAGCTGTTGCATCCAGCTTCCATCCCAAGCCCCAGCACGAGGACTGTCACTGTTGTGCAGTGTTGCCAGTGATTTCAGAAAAACTTCTTGAAAAGTATGGCTTTGGGCAAAGAGGGCTGGACAAGTCCAAGCGGGAGTCTGGACTCAGCACATCACCAAAGCATCTTTCAGTCTCATTGATGGGTGTGTCTGCACTGATTCTTATTTGCAGCTTTCAATTACTCCTATGAAAAGTGTAAGTGTTTGATGTCTGAAGATGACCATTCTGTATGCATGCCATGTTTGCATGAAAAAACTACTGAAGCTCTTGTGTGAGTCACTCTGAGCCTCCGTGTAATAAGTTTTAGTCAGACTTGGAAGGAAAACAGCAGGAAAAGAAGAAGTTTGGAGACTGCTGGCAATAATTATTTCGCCAAGGAGAGACTTCCATACAGAGACATATTCAGGCTCTCTTTTAGTGCAGTTAGAGATTAATACCCTGAGAAGGATATAATAAATGATCAATACACTGGGACTTGGCTACTTGCACCAAAAGAAAAACTACCTGCTGGGGTTTTTTTCTGCCTCTTCCTCTCTTTTTTCCCTTCAAAGGCAGCATTTTAAGAAGGCCCATCCTGCTCTCTGTGCAGCATCCTGGTGTGCCTCTAGCCTAAGAACAAAGGGAAAAGCCTGGCTTGTCCACTCCAGCTTAACAGAGCTATTTAACCAAGGTCCAGCAGGAGTAAAGAGACTTTCCTCTGACGCATGTCTACATAGCAGGCAACTCCTGTCCTGGGCTAAGGAAAGTCCCATACCTATCGTTCTCTCATCTGGGGCTGGATTTACTTCATTAAAAATAGTTAATGGAATGTTGATGGTACTTAATTGTATTCATTGCACCAGTTTTGCTGAGATTTTTTCCCCCTCAATTCACAAAGATGGGACTAAGTGCTAATGTATTGCAAACTTATAACCTGCGGTCATGATTTTAAACACATGTAGAGGTGCTAATTGCATTCAGTTGACACAACTGTAGATGGGAAGATCATTTTTCACACCTTATCAGAGCTGGGGAGGTGATAACTGCATTCAGAAGACACCACTGCTGTTACAAAGGTAATTTCTTGCACTTCATCAGAGCTTAACACATGCTCAGCAATGCAACCAGCCAAAAATACCACACCGTCGGAGTTAATGAGGTGCTTGCATGCTTTTTAACAAATGGGAATTGTAAAAAATTTTTGCTGTTTCTTTTTAATAAAGAGTAACGAATTCCTGCAGCTGCCATACTGTTGGAGTTGGTGGCTGCCTGCCTCAGTGAGATTTCTAAGCATGTTCCTAGTGCTTTCTGCTGGACAGATCCCACAGGGAGCAGTGCGATGGAGTGTCTGTGACCTGAAGAACAGGTGAAACAGAGCTCTAGTCCATCCCTAGCAAGTGTTGCTGGTAGAAAAGCTGAAGCCTTTGGCCATGTAGCCAAAGATAGTTTTGAGATCTGAAGTCAGCATTTTATGCAATTTCAGTGCATTTGACTATGCTATAAATGGTTCTCTTTCACTCCTCCTATGCTTTGAGGAGCCTTTGAGTCTTCCCTAAATATGCCTTTGGTCTTTGATGGAAAATCCTGTTTCCAGGGTGCAACATGCTGAGGTCATTAGGCTGTCCAGGGTAATTTGGACATGCAGCAGATGTGAGGCAGGGCTGGTCTGAGGTAAAAAATCCTACTGAAAGGAGTTTCCCTTTGCTTTAAATAAAGAAATGTATGATAAACCTTTGTGCTGGGAATAAAACTGGATGGTGTGGGAACATTACAAGGCTTCTCTGACAAAGAGAAGGCAACTAAATACCTAACTTCGAGAGAAACTATTTCAAAGCAAGGGAAAAAAAATGCATTTCTAATCCCCAAAATATCTGCTTTAGGTGCTTGCCTTGAATGACATGCAGAAATGATGTTAACAAGAAAAGGAGATTTTTGACTAATAGAACCATGAATATTCCTCCACATTACCTCCAAAATTCTTGAGTAAATAAAGCTAATCCAAAGACACAAAGGTAGATTTGCAAAGTAAATTTACCCTGGTAATACCCGTGTGTCACTCCTGGGGAGATGGGGGCAATCACCCCAAGCAGATTACCTGGGACCTGAGGCACTGCAGCTCAACAGCACTGCCTCCAGTGTATGTCTTCTATTTTTTATATGTCTTTTTATTTATTATTAAAGTGAGACTTTCTCAACCTCTCCCTGCAGAGTTGGTCGGCATGTGATCTCTTTCTGTGTTTTTTCTTCCTTTTTTATTTTGTTTTGGTTTGTTTTGGGGGGGTTTTTTGAGTTTTTTGGGTTTTGTTTTTTGGGGTTTTTTTTTGTTGGGGGGGGGTTGTTTGTTTGTTTTTGTTTGGGTTTTTTTTTTTTGTTTTCTTTTTAATACCTCCTTCCTTTACAGAAAGAATCACAGCTTTTCATTAACATAATAATAAGAACCTCATTGTTGCACATTAAAAGCTGGCTGCCAAACAGGCTTTTATAGGTGCCCTTCTGCAGTTACCAAGCTAAAGGGTTGAGCCCCAGTTTGCGCTGACAATGGCAGGAAATGGGATGACTTTCTTGCTCAGAGTGGCAACTTCATGCCTCTTCCTTTCCCCACTGAAGCTCTCTTTTGTCCTGCATCCTCCCAAAAGACAAAAACCCTCAGCTTTCCCAAGCTCTGGAAGAAATAGTAACTTCAGGAGAAATAAGGAGAATGTTTTCAGAGGCCTCATTTTATCATTCTCTGTGATGAGTTCCCAGCAGAACAGGAGCGGGTGGCTGACCCCAGCAATTCTGATGTTTAGGAGCAGCTCATCCCCCCATCCTGGTGTCCCTAGGGTCCCCTCATCCCCACACACATTCTGCTCTCCCAAGGGTCCCCACACACCCTGGACCATGTCAGGTAGCCGCAATCAGAGCATCCCTCCTGCACATCCCGCTTTGCTTCTCCAGTCTCCAGCCTATTACAAATTGTATATAGCATACAACAACAGGCCAAAGATACGGAGGTTTGTGTGGCCATGGGTAGGTCAGGGTTATTTTGGCTTTGTGATGCATGGAGCAGATAGAAGAGATTTGCTCTGTAGCATAAATTAACATGATCTTAAGGCAGCATTCATTTGCATTCAATGACACACCTTCTTAGGGAAACGTTTTTCATATTAAGCATGTTTTGGGTGGCAAAGCTTGACTAGCACTATATGCATGACTCTCAAGTTCAGATGCAGATGGAAAGATGCCGTCATCCCGAGAACAAGCCTGGAAAGTCTCTGCTGAGCCTACCCACAGTGAGACACGTCTTGCTGCTGCTCATTTCTGCAGCACGGCAGGAGAGATCACGCTTACGGGGAGCCCGTGAGTCACTGGAGGGGTTTCCTCGTCTCCTGAAATGAAAGGCCACTGTTTTGCTGGGCAGTTTTCACCCCTGTTAGCCATAGACTGGGAGGATCCCTTGCCTCTTCCCTTTGTGATTGTCCCATAGGCAATCTTGCAAAGAGCTTCCCTTCGCTGCCAGCCCTCTGCAGGTCAGTGCCTTCCCCGGTATTAACCTCCGGAGAAAAGATATCTTCTGTGCCAGAGTCTGGGAATTAGACATTCAATTCCCTCCTCTAACAGTGCCTAGGCTCTGGTTTTGGGGCAGTCACTCAATTTGACTATGGTTCTATCCCCAGCTGTAAAAAGGGAAGAAACCTACTTCCTTCCTCTGTTACCTTTAGCCACAGTTACAACTTTGTATCTATTCCTTATCTATTTACAGTTCAAGCCAGAAAGTGGAATTGTTTCTGAAGCACCTGCAGGCTGTCCGGGCAGTCTGATCTCTTTAGGATAACCAATGAGGCCACCACAGAGCCATCCATGTCGGTGGCTCCACGCAGGGCCTGCCAGCCTTCCCTTAGCACTGGTAGGAACTAATAATGCAGGGGGAGCAAAGGACTCTTCCTCTGGGGGAAGAAGTATAACCCAGCTGACTGCAAGATGAAAATTTACTGCAATATGAAGGGATCACCATGGAAACCTCTTTATTTTATTTCAGCCAATCTTTCTGCACTGTCACAAGCAATATCACCTTCTCACTAGCCATAAAGAAAAGGTTCCCAGAGAGGTTTGTAATCCCTGCTGGCTGGCCAGGAAAACCATTTTTTGGATGGTTCTTCTCCTCACCAGGTGTGACTCCACCAGTAAAGGATAAGGCACTGCTCAGTCCTGCATTGCTCCTCCTGCAATTTTAACTTTTTAGATTTTAACTTTGAGAATAAGAACAGGTACAAGCAGGAAAGCCTGCTATGTTGCTGCCACCATTTTCGCCTGTCCCCATTCCCCCATTTCCAAAGGAAACTGCTGTTTTGCCATGCATCTGCCCCTGAGCAGCAGCCTTTGAGGAACTGCACATCTTGAATGACCATCCATCCACCACACCCTAGTGCTGAACTGACGACCTTTGTGTGAGTGGGGTAGCAGGATAAACCCAGCAGCTTCTCCATGGAAAACCTAAAATGAGACTGAAGTCCAAGCAAGTGAAGCTCCGCTTGAATCTCCTTTGCAGGAACCTAAGACTTAGAAAAAATGAAATAATACATTTTGGCTTCCAGCTGTGGTGACAAAGATGAGGAAGGGAACCGCTGTCTCTTTGGAGAAATTATATCTGCCCAACAATTACTTCACAGAACACCACCTCTTTGCGTGACACAGACCCATCCTAGTCCTGTGCCTGACACCCGCAGCAGCTTCAAGCTCTGCATGTCTGAATGAGAAGAGCTTTGCTTTTGGAAGATCACCATGACCTGAATTGCAGAGGGAGATAATTAGAACAGGCTTTTCAGACACTTAGTGCGTCACATCTGAGTTTTACTTATGTCCTGTACAATGAAAATCTTAATTTACATTTACACTCATGGGTAAACAGACTTGAAAACACCACCCTGGTCATTCAGGGGTGTTTCTAAAATGCTCAGTGTTTTGAGGAACGCTGGTGCTGTCCGTGGGACAGACGACAGCCTTGTGTGGTTCTGTTTCCCCTCTGCGGGTCCTTGGAACACTGTGAAAGTTCACCTCCCTTCATGTGGCATACAAATTCTGCTGGCAAAGCCTCTTGCTCCAGAGAAGATATTGCCCATTCCCTCTTCACACCTGGATGAGCACATGCATCTATTTGCAAATGAGCAGCCTGCCAGAGCAGCTCCCACCCCCGAACTCTGCCAGGTGGGCAGGTAATGGCCACCTCCCCCTCGCAGGGTGCCCACATTCCCCCACAGTGAGTGCTGTCCTGACTCCTGTCTCCTGGAGCTCCAGCTGATTGCTTTAGCCAGGAGGCAGCTGCAGATCCTGGTGACCTGATTTGCCCCACCAAACACAAGTGCCTCCAGCAAGGAGGGTTTTGTCAGCAGGCACAGCACTTGAGCAGAGAGAAAGCTGTGAGTAGCGAGCAGCCCCCTCCCTCCCGCTGTAAAACTGCCTTGCCTCCAATTACTTCATGCTAAGAAATAGCCTCTGATACACCCGAGGAAGCAGAATCCCAAAGAGAGCTTGCTTGATGACAAAGCCCTCGGATATACTCAAAGAACAGCAGCTACTAAAGAAGCATCACCTTGTCTTTTAGGCAAAGAAATATTATTTGCAAACATATTCTCCAGGAAAAAAAAATGGTAGGGAGATTACGGCTGCAAAATGACCCTGGGCAGAAGAAAATGAAATCCAGAGCAGTCGCATGGAGTGGCACATGCACCTTGGAAAGAGCACTAACAAAGAAATTAGCAGCGTATTCCGATGCTTCGGAAAAACTGCACATTTTCAATTTTTGGTTTTGTTTTTTTTTTCCCTGAATAAATAAATTACAATAGACACATTTAAAGAAAATGAACCTGCAAACCAGCTTCCTTTCTGAGCTTCAGGGTGGATGACCTCCTAAAGGACCAGCCTCACTAGCCATGCCTATGAAGAGGCAACTAAAGCAATCCCGTGGGCAGGTGGGCCAGCTGGACCCTCACACCTTGCAGAGAGGCTTCTTTTCAGATGTACAAGAGGATTTTTCCATTTGTATTCGCTAAATAGCAATTTGATAGCCCAACTTTTTATGATGGATCAGTCATCATGGTTTGCAAGACAGGAATGTCCACCCACTGACTGAATAAATTTAGTCATCCTCATTCCCTATCAGCTCATCTTCAGCTGAGCTACAAAGTACAGCTCGGGACATTTCTAGATCTGCTTCCTTGATAAGCTCATTTCTCAGTACAAGCACTGAAGAAAAGTAAGAATTTTCTACCTCTTGTCACCAGGAGCACATCCCAGGCCCATCCTGACTGCCAGAGAGGAAGGATGGGGAGGAGAGATGAATGAACAGAAAATGATGGGGTTCCCTGGAAAATGTCTCAGGATTGCCACTGATATTCCACTATCACTTCTGTGAGGCAGTTTTAGGATGCTCCATTTGTCGCCTTTCCCTTGTCTGCCTCCTCTCCTTCAAGAGTTGGTTCTTCAGTGAAAGCCCATCTCCCAGCGTAGTTCCTGATGCAGGAACAGTCTGTTCTCAGGCAAGGCCATTCAGTACTGCAGCAATATAAATAACGAGCTCTCACTTCTATTTTTGACATGACGTTATTGTGAAGGAAGCCAAGGAATCGTTTTTCCTGATGAACTGCAGTTAAGTACTTTTGAGGAAACATTACAGTCTCACAGCAAACATCTGGTGGAACAGTTCCTGCCTTAAGAATATGGCAGACACAGGCTTGTCATAAGATTAGGTGGAAATAACTGCCCCAAAACCAGTTTTTCCAATAAAATAAACATTTTAGGGATAAAAATACAAGCAGATCATTTTTAACAAAGAAGCCCAAACAAGCCTTTACAAATCCGACATTTTGAAGAAACTGCAAATATCCCTTGTTGTTTTGTTTCAGAAATTTGTGAAATTTTGCATTTTGGCACCCATATATATGTTAGATTTTACTGCAACGTCACATAGGAGCTTTTGCAATGAAAAATAAATGCTGCAAAACATGGGCCTATGTAACCTTTCAGGAGATTCTGACATAAATTTGGATCAATGGATCTTGGAAAATTTTTAAGTAATATTTTGACTCCCTGGTTTAATATGTGCTAAATGGTTTTCATATGCATCAATCACTGTTCTACAGAGACTTCAGAAAGAGAAATCACTAGAAAGAAATAGAGCCATATAATGCATTTACTTACTACTGTACTTACATAGTGGATTTATAGTGCTGTTACCATAAGCTTGTTTTGCCATAGGTTTCTTTCTGCCTTAGAGTGTACAAGTTCATTGGGAAACAACCTGAGGACAACATCTGCAAGAAAGCAATTCATAATAATAATAAAATATTCAAAAGCATGCTTTAAAATCAGAAAACTCTGCATATATTCATGAGGCCTTCACACTTTTTTTAAGATGGAAAAATGGTGGAAATGTTATTTGTTAAATGTTTTATTTTAAAAATATTTGCTAAATTATGCCATCACAGTTAATCTATCATCAGCAATCTGGATGCTATAAATATTAATAATTATCCTTCAATAAGCGAATTGGTAATTCAATAATTAATGGGAACCTTAATATGTATGAATATTTTCATCATTTTTGCCCATTTTTCCATCTGTCTGGCTGTCCTGCACAAAGCTCCTGCAAAGCAGGTGAGCAAGAGCCTGAAGTGATGCATTTCCTGAGGGCAGGTGCGGAGCACATGATCTCTAATCTGCTCCAAGGTGCCAACACACAGAAATGTTCAACTGTGCTCTTGACTTCAAGAGAAGCAGAGCTGCCCACGTGCCTTGGGAAACACTCCTGCTTTCACAACAGGAACAATTTGTCTGAAATACAATTTTTGGGTGCAAGGGTCACAACCTCGTACAAGAGCTTATCCAGAAGTGTGGAGGGAAGTGTGCGAACACTGAGCTTCCTTAGCAGCCAAACCCTTACTTCCAGTCTTGCCTTCGCTGTCTTCCCCTGCCCATTTAAGGGCCATTCCTGAGACAATGCAGCTGAAAGCTCTCCAAAGGGCTCCTGGGTGAAGTGCTCACTAAAGGGAGCTGTCACAGAGGGCCTTCAAATATTTGCCCAGCTCTCTTGTTTCTGTCTCTTGCACATTCCAAGCATTGTAGCTGAGATCAAAGCCTTCAGATGGGTTGCCTTCTCCCCAAAGCCAACCCAACCAGTTTGGTTTCCCAGCTAAATTTATCTCAGGGGGTTATGAGGGGAGATGCAAACTATGAGGGGGAGATTTGGCAGCCTTCTCATAGCCCCTTAGAAAAGAAAAGGAAGAGATGAGGAAGCTCACCAAGCACGTTAGGCCAGGGAGAATCTAAGAAAAGTGAGCTCTGTCTCAACATTTTTCCAGTGCTGCCCCTTCCCATCTCCACACAGCTTTCCCATGGATGCAAATCTTGAAAAAGAGCAGGTGCAGCAGTCCAACACCTGCCAAGTGGGTCTGGACAGTGCCTGGGAAACACTCCTTACATTTATTAACTGGAAAAAACAGTACAAAGTTGTCCAGTTGTCCAGTACAAAGATTATAAATTGCTGGCACCCTTCCCTCAGGAGACAGCCTCCTCTCCCATGCTGCCAATCCACATTCTCCTGCACTTGTGCCCGTCCCATTTTCTCTCAGCTCATCTAACCAGACATGGAGGAACTCAGCTTGCACTAAGCCTTGAGAGGCGCAGGTTTTATTGACAAGCTGTTTCTACTCTCTGCTTGCAAGGCCCAAGGCTCCTCTGTTTCCTCCTGCTGGCTGTGGCAGCCTATTCAATTCCCTGCCTGGTCCTTGCAGGCCTTGTGTCACCCAGATATTTGAACCAGCACAGGGGCAGCACTACCACAAAGACTCATGCCTTGATGTTAGAGAGGTGCTTCTCATTTAAGCATCACCCCTCAGGCATCTCCATATTCCCAGGGGTATCCTGAATACCAGACTGGCCAAAACATCTCTGAGACCTATCTGTAGAGGGCTTTGGAGGCATCTTGCACCATGGTTCAGCCTGGGTGCAGCTCCCATCTATCCTTGCAGTACATGTCCTCTCTGGGAAAGGCCAGGAATATATTTCCTGCCAAGGCCAGTCTTTTTTCCACAGAGACATGTGGGCTAGAGAAAGGCAGAAAGACACAGAGGAAAGACAAAAAAGAAACTGAAGAGAAAAATTAACACAGTGTGTAGAGAGCAGACACTCATTTGAGGGATACCAAAAACATTCAAGAAGAGAGATGTCATCTCATCGTGTTTAGCCACATGAGAGCTGCCTGCCAAGTAAAAGCCAAGAAGAGACCACTGGAGAGGGCTGGCCGCAGTCAGCAACAAGCAAGAAGCCCCCCTAGGAGAACCACAGCTCCCTGTGACAAGGGTGAGGTAAATAGCCACTGGTCAGAGCATGGTGCTAGTAATGTCAAGGTTGTGGGTTTGAGTTCTGTATGGGCCATTCAGTTAGGAGTTGAACTTGATGATCTTTAGGAACCCCTTCCAACTCAAAATATTCTGTGATTCTGTGAAATTATCCTTCATAGAAGCCTCTCCTCATCTCTGCATTGCCCACAGGAGCCAAAGGACTGTACTTAATAGTTTTGTACAGGTGCCACTCCTAACACAAGGCAAAGCCCATCTGTCAGGGGTTTGGGTTAGATAACAGTCCTCCAGCTTGCATGCCAAGGCAATATCCAGTTATTTGTAACTATTATCTCCCTCCCTGTCTGAGGTTGATGTGCCAGACAGAAATCCCAGGAGGTCTCCCCTTCTGGACAGAGCTTACTGGTCCCTGTCACAACACAGCTGTTGTCACCACAAGATGAGACAGACAATCAAATTTGTTAGCAGGTGCTTGCTTTGTACCAAGTGACTCATTTTTAGGCAGCATAAACCACTCCACTCACACCAGTCAAAGCTGAATCAACCCAACAGAGATTCAACACAGCATTTCCACCCATCAACAGGTAAGGTATTTCTCTTTTAAACCCATCCCAAACATTCAATTGCAAGGTCACAACTCAAAGCAAAGCTCCAAGGCACCCACAGGTTAAATATGACAACACTATTGCCCTAAGTAATGAGGAGAGAACAGCCAGGCTGCATGCAGTGAACACCAGGGGGAAAGAGTAGAATGACCAGTGGTGATTTGAAGCTGGGTTTTTGCAAATCAGCAGGAGATGGACATCGAGGTCACTGAAGATTAAATTTTATCCTGACTTTAACCCTCTGTTGCTAAAGAGGGTTTGAAGCCTGCACAGCTGAAGCTAGGGTGTCATCTGACAAATTTATTAAAGTGTACCCACCTCAGTCACAATTTAATGAACAGATTATGCATTAGTTGGATGTATACATGGAGAAACAGTCCTATATCTCTTCAGAATAAACAATATTTCCCAGTTTTGATTGTGCCCTGATGTTATAACGATCACAACTAAACTGGGTAATCATTCATTAAACATGAGCTAATTCCATGTCCTGTTATAATTATTATTGTTTCCTGAAAATACAACATGTAGTAAACTACAATAAGTGCAAATTGAAATATTGCTTTTGGAAGGTTATTTATTACTACCTTCAGCTGTAAACATTTATAACTGAAATTTATTAGTCCACGGCCTCTTCATTTAAATATTTTACGTTCAGCCTCAGGGAACTGTATCTTCTCCTTTAAATGTCTCAGTCTTGGTGTCTGCACCACCAAAATAATCACAGGAGAGAAATTATTTGGCCACCCTGCTGCTAACATAAGGCAGCATCACAGGTGCTACACATTACCTGCCCACAGGTACATGCAGATGAGAGGCAGCAGCACGCTTGCTGCAATACTCTGGTTTATAAAGTCATTGGTGTAGCAGATGGAGTGTTCCTACATGCTACAGGCCAGCTCACAGTCTATGCTTCTTTTATTGCAATAATTCTGCTGAGATTCTTCTACTGAGCTGAATAAAATGTTTGGGGCAACTGGGAATGAAAAATCTGTGAACATCAGTGAAGAGGAAGGGTTTACAGGGAAGATGCTGGTGAGTCTTCAGTCTCTGTTCTTCTTTCTATTTCCATGCACAGCAAAAAGTGCCCCAAAGCAAGAGTTGTTTAGATAATGGGAAACAAGTTTAGGACCTGGTCTTAAACATCACCTTCACTGTGAGCCATCCAGATATGGGACATGGGCTGCACCTCACTGTGACAGCAGAATGCCCAGTGCAGAGGAACATTTTCCAGCTGCTCTGATGTGTGTCCAAATAAATGAACATGCTCATATTGCAGCGTGGGGAAGGAGAGGCATCTCTTGTCCTTCCTGCTTCCAGTGCAGAAACTCACTGCACTCTAGGAAGGAGTGAAGGCAACAGCAAGCCAGGCTCTGCCTCCAGCCCAAACTCAGCTTGCTGCCATTGCCATTGGGTGTGCAAGTTCAGTAGCTGACACAGTCCTGGAATGGCTTGGGTTGGAAGGTACCTCTCCTCTATTCCCTGGCTGGATCCTACCATCCCTTCTGCCCAGGGCTGGGTTGCTCTGTGCTGAGCCCAGAGCTGATGGAGATGTACAGAGAGAGATGAAGAGGTGCTTGCTCAATCTCAACCTCTAAATTAGAATAAATCATTTGTGTTTCCATGGCACCCATCCAGAAAAGTTGAAGGAACTGAGACTGAAGTAGCTGATCTGCTAACAAAAATAATGTGTGCTTTTCAATGATAAATTATAATTTCTACAGTGGAGGCACTGGAAGAAGGCCAGATCCACATCAATCCTTTCAAAATGAACTAATGGTTCTCCCAAGACTCCCAGTCCCTCCTCACACTACCAGGAAAAAGCACAGATCCTTAGGGAACGCAGTAGGGCCTCTTGATGAATATAAAATGTGAAGGGTGAGCCAGCATGAGTTTGCCAGGGGAAAAAAAAAAAACAAAACACCCTGTCCTAAATAATCAGAATTTACTGAAAGGAGAAACAAAGTAATGGCTGAGGGATAGGCAGGAGATATCATGTGGGCTCTCAAAGGAGCTTCATCTTAAGTGCCCCAGAAGAGTATTAACCCTTGGAGCATGAAACAGGAGCGGGTGCTTTCAGCACTCACTTTCAATTACCTGCACCCAGGGACTGCTGAGCCTGTTTGCCTCTGGATTCCCCATTCCCACAAACGGATAAACACACAGGCGGGTGCCTCTTCCCATCTCTGCCTGCTCACAGCCTTTCAGTCTGATATTGTCTTCCTTCCAACTGATATAAACTTAGAATAAAACGTGAGGAAAACCTGCCTGAAAGATTACCACCAGCCCCCAGCTGCACAGGTAAAACCCCCATGCAACAAAATGGGACTAAGTCCCTGAAACCACTGTGTAGGGTTTTTTTCCCTCTTGTTTGATTTCTGAGCAGTCGTTCATGACGGAGTTTTCAACAGCCCTTGAGTACTCAGTGCTGCATCACTTACAGTATGTAAGGGGTATTGATCTCTCCAAGTTTATCCTTTTAAATGGTTCCCTTCAAGTGCCGGGAAGTCAACCAGTTTGAGCTGTGTAGCTCATCTACAAAACTCAGGATGAGACAATTGAGTCTACTCAGAAAGTGGGGGTTTATTTGGATTTTTTCCAGAGGGAACTCAAGTGTGTGTGTAGTCATTAAAACACAATGTTTGCATGCCCTTAAAAATAATTTTATAGCTGTACTGAGTGTCTCCAAACATTAAATATGCTTTATAAGTAGTTGGCTAACTAGCTGGGTGTGCTGTAAAGGCAGTAGTAAATAAAACAATAAGACACTAAGTATCAGCTGTATTTCATTGTCAGGGATGCTTTTTCAGCCACACAGCAATTCCCAATGTTGAAAACCTTGATTTTTGCTTTTCACGCTACATTGTGACTTGAATTAGGCCTCATCTCTTAAAGTTATGTAAAATACCTCTCACCTGTTCATCTGATCACTCTCCCACAAAGAGTGAACACGACTGATACTGAGCAGATAGAAACATTTTCTGAGGCTGGAAATTCACTTCCCAGGCTTATACATCCAGCAATGTTGCTAAAGCTGATGCTACTTGGTTCAGGTCCAGGTGACACTAGAAATCCATTTGCTGTCGCCGCAGGATTGCACATATTGAGGTGGTTCTGTATACCCAAACTTTCCCTGGACAGAGGTGATTTTCCTGGCAAACTCATCTCACTCAGCTGGAGAAATGTGTGCTTTGTAGCTGGTATAAAAGGCATCTGCAAGAGGAAGAGAAACCGGTGGAGTGCTATGGGCAGCTGTTCAGATTAACTCTTCCTAAATTTTTCTGTTTATGGCACAGCAGAGGCTGGAAACAGGACTATGTCCTTCACCCCATCTTCATGCCCCTGAAATCTGCTGGCTTAAAACAAGCGTTCATAAGGAGTGGGAAGAAGAGAGAGAATAAAGAAAAGAGAATGAAAGAGAAAATGTCACCTATGAGATAACTTTTTTTTTTTTTCAATTTTCTGTAAGTATTTCAGGATTTTCCTTTTTATTACGACAAGATAGGATGAAACCTTGGCAGGAAAAAGCACACTCCTCAGGGAGTGAAGGCTGTACTTCTGCCCATTACAGTGCCTATTCTGTGGAACAGGACACCCAAATGGAACAAAGCCATCAGCAGCGGGTACCAGGAGGAGCCTTTCTGCCTCCTGCACCTACACTGAGCATCTCTTCTTCAGCCATCAGAGATACCTGGTGGCGACAGACCCCAGCCCGTGAGGGAATCCCAACCCAACTGACCAAAACAACTCAAAAACTTGATGCAATTTTGGCAATCCTTGTACAGACTATTCTCCTCTAAAATCATAGAATTGCTACCTTTGGAAAGGACCTCTAAGATAATCACGTGCAACTGTTATCCCAGCACTAACCCATGACCCCAACTGCCACATCCTCCGAATTCCTCCAGGGATGGTGACTCCACCACTTGCCTGGGCAGCCTGTTGCAATGCTCCATAGCCCTTTGGGAGAAGAATTATTTTCTAACATCTGATCCAAACCTCCCTTGGTGCAACCTGGGGCCGTCTCCTCATGTCTTGTTACTTGTCACATAGGAGAAGAGACTGACCCCCACCTCACTACAACCTCCTTTCAGGGAGTTGTAGAGAGTTGTAGGCCCCCTGGAGCCTCCTTTACTCCATGGTGAACACTCCCAGCTGCCTCAGCCCTTCCTATCAGACTTGTGCTCCTGGCCCTTCCAAGTGGCTACCAACTATTCCTGCTTCTTCCAGTATCAAATGTGTTCTTGCCTTCCCAACAATGCAGAACTTAGTTCATTTTGCGCTGCTGTACAGATAAAAATACTGTTCAGGTGCACGTGTACTAGAAGCCAGGAGGCTGAGCTGGGGCAGGACAGCAGGAGATGACACCTGGCCACCAAAGCACCCACTGAACATGACATTGGTGTGGCTCACACCGCTAAAATGTGCCACCTCTGGATGTCAGGATGGGCCCTGCGCTCCCGCGATGAGTCCCAGCACGGCACTGCTGAGCTGCCCTGTCATGGAGCTCTGCTGTTGCTAAACCCCATCCATTAATCAAAACGGGAGGATTTAAACCAGGACAGAGACATGACTGCAGAGTGCCTGATATCTGAGATCAATATTCATTTTACAAACCTCTCCAGAAGAGTTCCTTAATTAATTGTTGGAATTAAAATCAAAATTGACCCCTCAATTTGTTTCTGTGGCCTTTAAATCAATTTCTTTTTCTTTACAAATCATACTTTTCAGACTGGAGAATGAAACAACACTTTCCTTTTTTAATTAAGTATGAAAGAAAGGTACCCACACTCTGAGTATATTCTAAGCAGGAGTCACATCCAGCATCTCTGAATTTAATCTAAAAGAGGGGAAATATTTTTCCAAATACAAGCCAATACAAAGAGTTTACCCAGCTCAGCTTATACCCCACATGCTCACACTGCTCCCCCCTTCCTCCCTGCCAGCCTTGGTCCCCCAGGCCCCATTTCTCAGGCCACTTATGAAGCCCTGTCACCACCACAGCACGGAGCTCCAACTGCTAGGAGCAGGAATGCCTGTGCACCACCACGTCCATGGCTGCCTTTATTTTCCCTTTCTTTACCAAAGCTTAAGAGGCAGCAGAACCGTGTGGCTCATCACCAAACCGAGAGTCCCGTTTCATGCAACCATGTACCTGCCACAGCTTCACACTTCTACAGAGTTTATCCTCAAGGTGAGGAAGAGTAGAAATAGGATTCAAGGGGGCTTGCTTGATGTCACTGACCTCCCAGTTTGTGCAGGCTGCAATTTCCCAAGCTCTCAATGTGAGCTGTGTAATCCACCTGCTACCTTTTTCCACACATTGTCCTGCACTCCCTTATGCCTATTATTTTGCTTTCAAGGAATTGCTAAAAGTCCCAAACTAGGTAAAGCTATGTTGTTTTCCTCAGAGCTGGCACACTGAGTGTGCCCTCCCAGTATTTTACAGCTCAGTCCTTACTTGGCACATTTCTCTGAGAGTGTGAGCAACTCCCTCCAGCCAGCTGGGAGTGCTCACTCATGATGATGCTCTGTGCGGACCCAAGACTGGATTAAGCCATATTTTTTCCCACCCAGTATACCTCAGCCAGGGGAATTACCTGTAGACCCCCATTTAGGATGGCCAAGATGGTCTGTAGAGTGGTCCTGACAGCAAGGATCTGCTGGATCACACATTGACAGCAACATGAAACTTCCTTGCTGGCCTTGAGAACCATGTGTAGGTAGATTACAAGCTGTCTCCTTGTACACAGGGCCAACGCATCCAAAAGCCCTCTAAAACCCAGGATGAAAGCCATGTGAGCTCAACACAAAGCATTTTCCTCTGCAGGAATGTTATTTGGCAGAAAGATCATTGCAAATCAATCTCTTGGATTTCAAGAATATTTTTCAGAATACACTTAGTTGCACTTCCTCACTGCAATTAAGAGAATTAGGCAGTAAACAGATACATAACCCACTGAGTCAAATTTTCCAAGGCTGCAGTGGGGATTCCAGGTGGACTTTGAAGACACCTAGAGATGTGGGCAGGTAGAACCAAGTCACCTCGTACCTGCCCAGGCACCACAAAGAAGGGCAGTGAAACTGGGCAGATATAATGTCTGCGTTTTAATGGCACACTCCCGTGCGATTTTTTAAAATTGATAGCTCTGCACGGCGTTCACAGATGAATACCATCTGGTGTGGTGATTTACTGCCCCTGAGTTTCTCAAGTTACTTTTTTTCTTTTTTCCTTTTCTCATCTTACCTTTTCCTTATATTTTCCCTCTACAAAAACATTTTCCCTAGAAATGCAGTTGAGAGAGGCATTTCCCTAACATGCTATTTTATCATGAGATAAACAGCAGCCTGTCACTGGACAGACCAACAAACAACTGATGTATGGGATCTATTTAATATCTCTGCAACTCCAGAGCCCTTCTGGTCATATATGCTGCTCTTTTCCAATACGAGATGCTTATAATAGGTCATATAGAAAAAAGAATATATGGTGTTCGCATTAAGGAATGTGTTTCAATGCACATACACAGGGAGGAAGAAAATAGGCTGTACAAACATCCCTAACCCTGGTCCTTCCCAACTGTTTGATGACTGATCCAGAAGAACATCGAAAACGTATTTTGTAACTTCGTTCATGGTGTCTTTTACTATAATTTTAGTGTAACCTTCCCAACTTTGCTTAACACTGTATTTCCAGCTCACATCTCTCAGTGTATGTGATGTCCATCACCATTGCTGCCAAGTTCTTCATGATCCCTAATATCTGTAGGCTTTTGGCTGGCTGATGTTGGATGACATTGCTCTTGGACCAGGGGCTGAGCAGGAGGAACACAGGCTATGGGGGCCCAGATGAATGATGGACCAGAAGGGCAAGCCCATGTTTTGGAAAGAAAAGGGGTAAGGTAGTGCAGTTACTGCTCCCACAGCAAGACACATTGCAAAGGTATTGGGAACTCAGGCCTGTGCTCATCAAAGGATTTCTTCAATTTTAAATTCTAAATTCAATTTTTTTTTCCATCCTGCAGTCATATAAAGAACAAATTCTAAACTACATGTGTAGGTTTTTTTAGATATCTCTTTAGACGTATATTTAAACCTCCCTACACATCCAAATCATCCTTTTTACTCACTAGGAGGAAAAATTTCCCTTTTTGTTTAAATAAGTTTGACTGGATGGAAACCAGACTGCAGATTGTCTGTCCTTTTACGAAAGCATAATTAAAAGTCATGTTAAAGTTGGGAGATCAAGAGGGTTTGTGATAGATAACAAGCTAGGAGCTGTCAAAGCTGTCAGGCCATTAAGAAACTAAATAATTCACACCCCAGTAATTGCTTTTATGTGCATTTTCCTATAAAATCCAGGAGACATGAGTCACAGGGCCTTACAAAAGAGCCTTGCTTATCAGCCTCCAATCCACCATGCTGCACTTTTACTTTCAGGGAGTTTTTGACACAGGTATCATCCTCTGAAGATTGAAAGACAGTGAAAGCAGTGCTTGGTGTCACAGCAGTGTCCCTGGCTCCTCCCCATCCCTTTCCCCTTCCTGAGGCCAGGCTGTGCCACATCACCCTGGGCAGCAGCAGATTTGGTTCTGGTCACCTGTACCACACTAGGAAATTTTGGCTCTGCAAAACAGCACGGGATGGTTTTTCTTCCTCCCACCCAGTTCTGATATTTCTTTGGTCCTTTTAATCTGAGATATACCCGAGCTAAATAAATCACACAACCAAAACTTGTAGAGTAGTGCAGGCCCCCTCCAAACTGCTGCTCGCACCCAGGAAGCCACGGCGATGTGTGCAGGGATGCCACTGTCACCAAGCATTAGTGCCACATGTTCGGCAGAAGGAGGACTGATGCCACCTGCAAAGCTGTGCTTCTTCTCTAAAACAGGTATTTTGGGAAGGACTGGAGGAAAAGGGTGAGAGGGATATCTTTTACACCAGATTAGTGGCAGCATTTCTCCAGGTGCTGGTAGTAGGACAGTCCCCCATGTAGGAGAGGGCTGGTGTCAGAGGAGGGCACGGGACCCACTGCATTGCCCGGATCACTCCTGCAGCATTCAGCCACTAGATGCCCCTGCAAGCCACGCAGTCTGCTGGGCAGTGCTGGCTGCCGCAGGCAGGAGAGACAAAGCTGAGGCAAAACCCAAGGAAAAGATGGAGTCTGTTCTTTGCCAGGGTTTTTGACAGCAAGTGTTACCTCTGTAACCAGCACTGCCGTGTTACAACAAGTGACGTGGGATAGCCCAGAGTGATGATGGATGCTTCATCCCTGAAAACATTTGTGGTCAGGTTGGACTGGGCTCTGAGCAGCCTGGTCTGGTTGAAGATGGTATTGGACTAGATGCTCCTTAGAGGTCTCTTCCAACACAAACTAATCTATGATTCCATGTGTGTGCAAAAGGACTACAGAACCAACCCCAAACCCAATGGCCCTTGATCTGCCCCTGTGCCATCACACAAGTGAAGGCACGTCTCCCCTGGCATTGGCCAGGCTACAGTGCAGGAGAGCCATATTGGGCGATAGAAAAAGCTGAAAAGGGCTGCAAAAGGCTCCAGGTATCATTTCTTGCACTATGTAGCATTAACTCATTTCCACAGATGCTCTGGATGCTGCCTGCCCAGGGAGTGGGAGTGGGATGTTATCACATGGGCTGATTATTGCTCCCAGCTCAATGCTTCTCAGGCCCCCATTTATTTTACACACCATTAGCAGTGTAACAAAGCCCCTTCAGATTTTGCGTTCATCTTTCCTTCTTAAGGAATTACTGGCTCCATGCTGCAGAGGGAAAAGAAAGAAAAAGTAAGCTCACATCCGTGTGCACGGGTATTTCTGGCCCTAGGTGCTGTCATCTTTAGGAGTGAGGCACTCAGGTTTGGTGCATCTGTGGCCATGACCAAGGTCAAACCAAAGGTGGAGACAGAACCCTTTACTTTCCCAAATCCTGTTTTGGAGGTGTTGAGTTTTACTTTTTCGGTGGCGGTGTTTTCTTTTTCAATTCCTTTTGCAAATCTCTGGTTTTTGCAGAGATTGTCCAAACCTTGTGTGTCCCTGTGGATGGGGCAGGCATGAGTTTCCATACAAATTTCAGCTGCAAACGTGGCCCTGCAGTTCTGAGCCCTGGGAGCAAGGGAGCTCCAGGAGCTGGAGCTGTACCCTCACTGATGGAGGGGCTATGCAGGAAGAACATCCTGACCCATTTGGGCTCTCCTGGTCTGTCCACGATGCTCCTGGTGGGATCATCCATCCCTCATCGGTTGCTTGCACTTTTCCCACAGTCCCACACTTGGAGTCACTCTGTCAAAACTCGGTGCCACTGTGTGTGTATGGTGTCCTTGTCCCCAGCACCTTGTCCCTTGCACTCTGCTTCCCTCTGCAACCTCTGGGAGCGTGGCCAAGTCTCCCCAGCACAGGAGGGGGACAGGGGACACACTGCAGGGACACCAAGGCCACGCCATGACCCCCATTCTGTCCTTGCCAGCACCTCCTCCTCACTGTGGGCCCCCATCACCCTCCTTGGCTCACTGCCCCCTCTGCAGTGCAGCCTCTTGTAAATATTTGCCAAAAAAAGATCCTCAGTGATAAGAGAGCCGGAGGCTTCTCAGAATGACTGATGAAGCAGTCTGCAGAGGGAGGATTAGGGCTGTCTGGGCAAGGATGGGCCCTACGGGAGGCTGTTTCCATGGGGAGCAGGAATCCGGCTCCGCTGGTGGCCGTCCTGCCGCACGGAGCCACAGGGATCCCGCTCAGGGGAACACTCGGAGCCACGGGGATCCCGCTCAGAGGGACCCTCGGAGCCACAGGGATCCCGCTCAGAGGGACCCTCGGAGCCACAGGGATCCCGCTCAGAGGGACACTCGGAGCCACGGGGATCCCGCTCAGAGGGACCCTCGGAGCCACAGGGATCCCGCTCAGAGGGACACTCGGAGCCACAGGGATCCCGCTCAGAGGGACACTCGGAGCAACAGGGATCTCGCTCAAAGGGACACACGTTCGCCTCTGGTTCAGCCCGCGCCCGGCTTGCCCGCTCCACTGAACAGACCAGCAGCCCTGGCCCTGGGGATGCCAGCTCCAAAGGGAGCCCGTCCCGCTAAATCAGCGCTCCTAGGACCAGGACAAGCCCTGCCCACGCGCTCGCCCAGCATATCCCCCGCAGGATGATTGCCAGGGTGGGCTTGGAAGGGACGTTTCCCTTTCTGCTACTCTGCACCAAGGATGGATACGGAAAACACCTCTGGAAGAAGAAAACAACTATCATTCCTTCTCCCACCCTTTTCCCTTTGTTTTTGCTGTTTGTTATTTTTCTGTAATCCCGCTCCCTGGCAGAACCTACCCTTTCCCATCCTCACGGCCCGCCTTGTCCCCGGGCTGGCGCTGACGGCTACAGGGAACAATGCGGCTTTGAGGCTCCCGGTGTGTGCAGGGGAGGGGACGGGATGCCGAGCTCTGAGGCGGCTGTAATCCCCCTTTAATTGCTGGATAAACACAACCAGTGATTTCCATGGATTGGCAAAGCTGGGCGCATTGTTTTCTGACTCCAAGGGGAACTTTGCGACTGAAAAAAAGCCCATTTTCTTCTTAGACAGACTAGCATACACCCAATTGTCAGCAGAGGTGCTATAATTTACGAAACTCAGTTAATACAAGAAAACCACTACTGTGGCAGCAAATAAAATTTTAAAAAATTGTATTTTAAAAATTGAAATTTGAAAAGTTGCTTTTTGATGCATTTAGTTGAGTTGTTAAAATCCCACATAAGCCAACTACTGTGAAAACTTTCTTCTTGTTATAGGAGTAGACTAGACTGAAAATAGGAGGAAAAGGTATTTTCCTCCAGAAAGTGCTGATACACAATTTTGGTTTTATCAGAATTTTACACAGGAGAAAAATATTTTTCAGCAAAATACCATGACTCAAAAATGTGCTACTGGGCTTCAGTTTTTGTCCCTTAAGGCCTTTATTTTTTCCACGTTTTGTTTTGCAGCCTAAGTTTTTTCATCCAAATTCATAAGACCTTGAAAGCTAAAGATTTTCCTAGCTTAGCACAGCCACTTTCTGTTTGGGAAAGCTGGGAGCACACCCTGGGAGCTGCAGGTTGCAACAAAAGTTGGTCCTGAAAAGAGAATGGAAGCAGAAGGTACTGGAAAACCACAGTTCCCATGGGAAATGCTAATGCTTTTTGCACAAAAAATACTTTGGTTTTCTGCCAGAACAGCTTGGTTGTCAGTAGCCTGATACATAAATCCCAAGATCTGGAATAGAAGGCAGATGTACACATGGAAAAGGTAATTTTTAGCGAAAACACCCCCAACTTCGCACCAAAGGAAAAGAAGAAGCGACACCATAAATCTGATGAGCTGTATTTCTGGGAGATTCCCGTGAGATATGAGCTTCACAGCAACTTTGTTATTCACCACATCAGAGCCAGGACTCCTCTGGTCCTTAAGGGCCCCTTCCAACACAAGATATTCCATTTCTAAGATCCAGAAGGGCATGGATGCGGCACTTGGAAAACCTACAAATTTATATGAATATGGAGAAAAAGTAGAAGCCAGACAAGTCCAGTCTTGGGAGTTTTTTGTGCACACACATCCCCAGCCATCTCAGGTGTTGTGGTTACCTGTTCAGGACAACCAGCTCTGTTGGAGAGCCTTATGCCCTTATTCATCCACTCCTACAAAACGTTGCTCTCAGAGTTACTAAGATCTTCTGACTGGCTACTGTGGGGGCTGGTAGCGGTCCAAGTTATTACCTACTCTAAGAGCTCAGGGATTTTCTCTAGGAGAAATTCATCTGGGTCACAAAATTAAGGCATCATAGGAAATGGTATGGAAAAGCTGAGAAAAGCACTCCAGGTTTGCAGATTAAAAAAAAAGTCAGAGGACAGAGATTTGAAACCCAGGGTTACGTATCCCTTGCACTCAATTTTAAAATACAAAATGACCAAACACTATTTCCTACAAAACTTAGCCCAGTTTGAGCAACTCCCCTTCTGCAACGTTGTGCCCAGGATCTCTCTAAGGCAGGATGAGGACTGTGGGTGTCCACCAGGGCTGTGGCAAGACCAGCACAAGCACACAAAGCAAGGTATAAGGTGTTCCCTCTCCATTTAAGTTATTCCAGTTAACTGCTCCAAAAGAAGCTGAGGGCACACCCATTTTCATGAGTCATGGTGAAGAAAAGCCATTGCATGTCTGGTCTGTATGATACCAACTCAAGCTGATCCAAGGTTTGGCCCTCAGACTCTGTAGCAGCATTGGCTTCTGGGCAGTTGGGAAGATGGATACAACATACCAGGGGTGGGATATTAGTTTCCAAGACAGAGGGATACAGGCTCTCCAAAAGTTGATGATGCAGCTGTTACGAAAGGACAGATTTTGGCTACCTTGCAGAAAGTTTAAAAAACATTGTATTTTTCCTGTTGTTACACCGAAGTTTTACTTATTCGGAAAGGTTTAAGGAGATTGCTGGGGAAAACCTTGGTGAATTCCTGTTTGTGCATTTGCATTTCACATGCACATAAAATCCATCAGAAATTCCCAATTCCTTTGGACAAGCAGGTAATTACCTACTGGGGATTCACATCTTGGCCTTACCATGCCTTGGGAGACAGCACTGGGACAGGCTTTATCATGCAGGCTACAAACAAACAGCTGCTGTACTGCAGAACCCACCATGCTCGAAGCTGAGAGCAAAATGTATTTACTATCATCCCTGCCTTTCATGGAAAACTGTTAAAAGTGAGAAGTATTAAATCATTGTATGTCATTATACCACAAGCAAGCCATAACCACTAAGCCACCAAATTTGGTGGGGTAAAGGCCTCTCTCTGAAATCCTTGAGGCGCTGCACATGGAGGCACAGCCCTAGCCACTGGATCGTGTGCCAAGGGCAGCAAGGATCCACGTAGGGAATCACAGTGTGTCCTTTCCTGGCACTCAGGAGATGGGCTGTTCAGAAACACAGGGCACACGCTGCTCCCAAGGAACCAGACACAATGGGATCCAGGCTGTCTGCATCTTCCACAGCCATGGAGGACTGCCCTGGTGGGTTTGTTCCCTTCCCTGTTCTCTGGAATGAGGCTTTCAGGGATAAGTTGGAGACCACACTGATGCAGAGTTCCTCTGCACATTTTCATCCATAAGCCACTGAGCTGGTAATTTCATAAGCCATAATTAGACATTTCTCTGACATCTAATCTGCTCCCTGTGTCTGTTTTAATTTCCCCCCTTGAAGGTGCCAAGGTAGACGACAGCATAGTCGTGCTCTCCTTATCCTCTGCTCTCCGGCCTCGGGGGAGAGCGGCTCTGGACACTGCGGTCACAGCTTTCCGAGCTCAGGGAAGTGACACTCCAGCAGCACTGGGAAAAGAGACAAGAGCCATGGGTGTTGCAAACCCGGGGCTTCAGCAGGGCACTTTCCCTCTGCTCCTGCATGGGCATATAGCCAGCTATTCCCAGCTTACTGTGGGGAGCCCAGTTCCCACTCTAAGGCAGGAACCGGAGAGGAGAGGATTGCTGTACAGCGCAAATTGCTGGACATGAGCAAGAAGCAAAGGCTGGGGAAAACCAACCAGAGTGAGCATTTCCGGGTATGACTGCTCTCACAGCACAGGAATGCAGGCAGCAACACGGCAGGAGCTCTGGAAACCCCTCCTTTCCAGCAGATTCCTTCTTTTTTTCCTTTCCTTCTTTTTTTCCAGTAAACAAGCCCAAGCTTACAGAACGTGCTTTGATGAACTCAATCAGATTTTGTGGCTTTTGTGTGTTGGAGACTGCTCTTCAGCACTGCCACAGCCCCATCCAGGCCCTCTGTGTGCCTCCAGTCCATCCAGCAAGCACAGTGGCACTGCCCAGCACACATCCCAGCCTTGGCATAGTTCGGGACTGCACCAGGTAAATAGAACTGCCAGAGTCATTGATGTGGGTTTTCTCCAAGTGACTTGAGAGAGTGGTGTTTGTTTCTGGGTTTGAATGTCAGATCACTGCTGCTCATTTCATCGGTGCATTATCAAATTCCTTTCTTTCAGGTAACAAGGTGCAACCACATCAGGGCTAAGAGGATTAATGAAGATGTGTGGCACCTGAGCCTGAAATAAGCTCAGGTGGGAGCAAACAAACAATCATCATCTAATGACCAGATATCCACAAAGGGCTCACTATTTCCAGAAGAGCAGCCAAAATGCAGTGTCAGATGCTATCAGCAGCCCATATGAATCATCCCTGCAGCAAGGCTGTAGAACAAGGTGTTGGTTTGCTATGTTCTTGCTTGATAAATCACAACCTGACAAATCCAGGGAAAGCACGAAAATGTGAAGATTTCTTAACATAGGGCTTGGGGTCTGTCCTATGAAATGTGTCTTTCTCGAAGCCCCAAATAGAAAGGGTGGTCTGACTAGACAAGAATGGGGTCCATGGGTCTGGTCTCAACCACAAACCATCACATTACATGGACAATTGAATTCTTTTATCCTTTTCCTGTGAAAATGGAGACAAATTCTCCAACATCTCAATGATTAATATCTAATACTGACCACAGGGAACCTCGGTACCATGGTGATGTGTCTGCGCAAAACACAGGATGGAACGAAGATGCTAAATAAATAGACAAAGAATTCAGTCCAGAGAGAAACAGAGTTGTGGGAAACACCGGAGAAGAAGCAAAACCGTCGGCTGAGCTAAGCCGGTGGTCATGAGGGGACTGTTGTGCTGGCTTCCAGACATCCTGACCCATGGATTAGACAGCCACATGTGGCATTAGGAAAAGAGAAGACAGCTGGGATTTTAAGGGGATGAGACCCTTGTTCCCACAAAGCAGCTCCTTTGCAAACAAGGAGGTTAAGAGGGGCCAGAGGCACATGAGACAGGCCCTCGCATTTAGTGCGATCAGAAAAGCTGAGAGCTGTGCAAGAGGAAGGAGATGTTAATCTACCCTGAGACTAGCAGGGACCCACCCACGAAGTATCAGGTTGGTTTTCTGAAGGGATTAAGGAGTCCTCACCCTTTTGGGAATTCTCTGTGCTGTTTTTGTTGCTGTCATCCAACAAAGGTGTGGCATCAGAGAGGTCACAGGAGAGGTGAGCAATGTGTGCTTTGCTTCCCCCAGGATGGAGCAACACACAGCAACCAGACCAGGTGAGTCAGGAGAAGAGTAAGATAATAGGAAAGACCTGGAATGTGCACCAGAGCTCAGTCCCTTATAATAATTTATACTGAAAATTGATGTCAATAAATGCTGAATTCTCTTCAATTTTGGTAGAACAAGCCACAGGAAAAAGCAAATGAACTCTTCTTCAAAGAAGCAGTTTGCCCTATGGATTTGCATGGGTTGGACATTCCCACCCTTCTCTCAGGGCTTGAGTCTGGTGCCGCTCGTCCCCAGCTGGGGAGGTCATGGCCACAGAAAACCCCCTTCTCCTCCAGTAGCAGTGCCAAGGAGTAAAAGGAGTAATTCCTGAACACAAAACGAGTAAAAAAGGGAAATTGGTGCCAAATTCCACAGGCTCCTGCCCACTAGATTTGAAGGGGAGGTGCGATGATGACAGGGCCACTGCTCTTGGTATTACCAGGTAAGGGCAATGGTCACATATTGAGGCTTATGAGGTTCAGATTGGATATTATGAAAAAAAACCAAAAAAAACTAGGAGGGTAGACAGAGCTAGAACAGGTCACCCAGAAAGTGGTGACATCCCCACCCACAGCAGTGATCAGGCTTTGGGCAGCCAAAGCCCCAGCTGACATGGTCTGATATTGGAGACAGACCTGCGCCAGATGGGAGGTTGGATTACAGAGGTCTGTTCCCATCACCACTTCTATGAGACTGTGGGGGAAGGAATAAAGCAAAAGTCACATAAAAAGAATCATCCTTCCTATTTTGCAGCCTCTTGGGATTTTGCAAGCCACCAAATATGTATTTTCACACAAATGAGAACGCTGCCACACACCAGTGGGTACGTGCAGCATGGGCTGCCAGTTCTCTTGCATCCCCCATCTCATATTAGGAAGCAATGGGGGCCAGCTCCTTCCCAGTCCTTCCCAGCAGGCAGAGGGCTCTCCTTCGATAAGCAGATTGTGCCTTCTGGTGAACTGCTGGAAGGGCCCGAGTAGCCCATTTTCACTACTGACAGGTCAGAGACTTGGGTGTTTTGATTCCCTGGCATTATCCATTATCCTTCTTTTGATCACCTGCATGGAGCCTTTTTATGTGGCACTCATTGACAGAGGTCTCACCAGGCAGCTGGGAACAGGTCGTTTAGAAGCACAAGATGACAGCCCAGTTTTGCTGCTCCCACGGTGATACTCCAGATAACACACTTTGCAACTTCTAAAGATGCTCCTGTGTTGCTGCCACCAAAAAGCCACACTTAGAGTCTTCACATGACAGGGAAAGAATGGTTTCACTATGAGAAAACCAGTACATGTAGCAACAAGTGACTGGGCACACGCTCAGCTGTTAGCAGCTCTGCCGATGCCACTGGAAATGACTATGGGATTTTTTAAGGACACATCAAATTGATTTGGATCTGTTAAAACCTAGCGCCTTGATCTCCATCTGTGTTTTGAGTGTCCCTGCTGGAGGAGCAGAGGGAAGAAGAAACACAAGTGGAGAACAGGATTTTCCTTGCCTCATCCCCACCAAGTATATTTGTTTAAACAAGATGGGTGGAACTGATGCCATGCATGGGTGAAACTAAAAGGAGTCAATCTCTGTGCCTGAACACTTCATACCAGGACATTTGCTCAAGTGTGTTTTCCTGCAATGCAAAAGCCAGTGGAGTCCTCACAGCTCACCCAAGGCAATGCCTTCTTCCCTCCAAAAATTTTTCCTTACCACCCAGGCTTTTAAATTTACTCTTTTTTTCGCTGCCGCTGGTTTACTTCTCCCTGCCTCTAGTATTCCAGGCAGTGGGTTTACCTTCTTCACATCACATAGCACCTTTTAAAACAGGTGGGATGGGGTGGGGATCCCAGTCTGTGCCAGTGCTCACAGGTAACACTTCAGCCCCAGCCGGGTTTCCCAGCCCTTCCTTAACGCTCTCCCCACAAAGAGGACGAACAGGTCTGTAGCTCATCCCCTACTCCACCATAGCCCATCCATTATTCTACCACTTTCACAGATTCCATCTAATAAATGGGTTTGGTGGGTAGAAACCTTCACACATTATTAGTGTGCTTGTTTTCAGCCGTAAAGTAATTCTACAGGAATTCAGCCATGTACAAAATGTCCTTTCCGTGACTTTGCTGTCGGTGAGCAGATCTCTGGACCATGTTAGGTACCTGCTTCACCCTTCCTGGGCTGAGAGCTGGAAAACATGCTCAACATCCCCTGCAAAGAGCATCCCAGATGTTATTTACAATAAGGAGAGATCTGACCAGTGTCGCTGGGTTATGTTAGACAGAAGTTAATTTGGACTTTTGGGGTCCCTGAGCCCAAGCCGAGCCCACAGGAAACTAAACCGAGGCAGACACAGCTTTACTTAGGCTGGAGAAACTCCCCTGGAATAGCTTGCTAGTAAATGGGTGACACATGGCCGTCAGGAGTCTGACAGCATTGCTCCAACATGACTCAAAAATACTCCAGCACTTGCATGTGCCTCCACGGCACATCTCACCCCACCACTGAGGAACTCTGCTCCCACCACCAGCCCCACACAGAGCTTTACAGTGATACGTGATGAGATACCATAAAAACGAGGACTTGTGCGGATGGAGAGTTTGGAAACATGTCCTTGGTGAGTAAACACTCTTTTCCTTAAAACAAAACCAACCCCAAAACAACAATAAAACAATTTATTCACACTCTTGGGAAAATGGTAATTAAAGTTTACTTTAAAATACTAGCAGACACGAGTGTGGGCTGTAACAGGAACATACTGTGAAGTGACAGGTCTGCAATAATCCCATCCCTCAGCCAAGTCTAATTCATTCCGATCACGCGAAGGTCCGAAATCCAGGGAGGCTCTTGGAGCACCAAGCATGTGCACTTGTGGGAGGTGCAAGAAGAGTCTCCGGAGCGCCGGAGGTGCGAGAGGGAGAACAGGTGTGAGAGCAGAGGTTAATAGAGGGGGGTGGCGAGAGCCCAGCTCTGCAGCAAGCACGAGGAGAGCTCTCCCTGCTCCAGTACGGCAGCTTTGCAGAGCCCTCCCTCAAGCTCCAGCTCAGGGAAGGCACCTCCTTCCAAGCTTTGCTTTAGTCTAGAGCAGCCTGGCCACAGAGAACTGGAAAGAGCCATGGGAAAGGCTAAACATGGCTTGGTACTAGAGGATGAGATGCCACAACTGCTTTGCCTCCGAGAAGGTGGGCACAGACCATCATTGTGCAAAAGGGAATAATTCTCTTAGCCTTTGAGGGCTAACAAACCCCTTGTGCCTCAGTGAGTCCAACACTGCCCTGAAGCTCATGAACCAGGCAAGAAAGGTTACTTGTCTCCTGCTTTAGCAAGGTTTTCACTCGTGCCAATTGACACTGCAGCCACCTAAACAAACCCAAGATTTCCAACAGGAGCAGACATCTTCCATGCTCCAAAAATTACCTGGAACCAGGTCTTAGATGAAATACCAGGCACTGGCAGAGCAGAAAAAAAACCCCGTGAGGGCAATACTGAGATAAAAATAAGTTTGTTCTAGTGATGCCCAGCTCCCCCGTCGCAACACCATGGCATTTGTGCCCAGATAGGCAAAGGGTGTTGAGGAAAAGGCTGATGGAGATAATTTCCATGGCTCCACACCATGTGCTTCACTGTTCCTTTAAACTCCTATAATGTATTCCAGTTTGAGTAGGGAAAGCTACAGAATGGGAAGCATATGATTTTTGGGTTTCCTAACTTACGTAGTTTTACTGCTAAAGGACTCAGCGTTGCCTTCATTACAAGGTCCTTCAATAAAAGAGGTCAAGAACACTGCAGCACACAGAGGTCCCTGTGCCTTGAGCAGAAAGGTGGCAAAAATATGTTTGCTGGCTCCAAGAAAGGCTCAGGGATCACATCACATCACTACCCTAACCCTGCCTCCGCTCACTGAGAGAAGCATGCTGGGTATAACAGGAAATCATTATACCCATTTCCTGCAGCCAGTATTACTTATCTTTATTCCATCTTTCTTTCTCCTGGTCTGCACATGCCCTGGGAAGGCATTTCAGGAGTAGGGATCCCACCTGCACTCACCGCAGCACTTTTGTCCTAGGGAGACCTTAATTACATGGGACCAATAAACCATTTGTCAAATGGGTGGTTTCACTTTTAATTACATTTTCCAAAAGGTTATAAATAGTTCCATGAAAGCACACGTGAAGCACCAGGCACTTGCTTGTCAAGCCTTGTGTCACCTCACCTCTTGTAAGTCGTCCTGCTTAGTGCCACACCAGATTTGGGAGCCCAGGTTGCTCCTCACAGCCTTCTGCCCGCCTGATCCTGTCAGGACCTGACTCACATCCCTGTGGTGGCTGTGGACATACAGCACTCTGCGTTTCAGATGTGGTGGGTGCTCCTGCTTAAACTCACTGAAATTGTTACAGGTCACCAAAAAGGAAAATGGGAAACAACCCCTTAGGTTATCATAGGATTGAAGGGGGAATCATGAGTCTCTCAAGTGCTTGGGAAAATCATACCCTTTGTTCAGGCTTAGGGCATGCGCCCACTAGTGACACCACCAGAGTACTGCCTGCCTGTCACCCTCCCCACCATTGCAGAGATTCACAACTGTAGGTGATGTTTTTGGGAAACTATCACCATAGGCACTGAGGGGAGAGCTCACCTCACCTCTCCTTCCTCATGCAGCACAAAGGCTTTGATTTCTCTGCACATGAACCTGAGGTCCCACTTCTCCCCCCTGCCCCATCCATCTGTGCTCTGGACACAGCAGTGACAGGTCTGTGCTCTGTGGTACAGCAGAGAACTGGGGTAAGCTTGCTGGCCCCCCAGCAGCCCCCTCACCTGGCACTGAGCTGCTGTCCATGCCGTGGAGAAACGCTCGGAGATACTTCCCTGATAAAGTTTCCTGCCTGTGAAATCCCCAGTGCTCCCTGCGAGATGAATACATATAGACCCTAAAAACTAACCCGACAGATGGGAAGCAATATAATGAAGGAGCATTACTTCCTACAGAACTTCCAGCTTTCTCCTTGGCCCTCTGAAGAGTTGAAAAACAAGGTCAGTGTAAATACTTCTGCATCCCAAAGCTGTTTAATAAAAACATCCCTCTGTTTACCAGAGTGCTGCTTAGCCGTGCGCTCGCTGACATCGTCCTAATTGGAGAGCAGGAACTTCAGGGTAGCTACTTCACTCTGATCAGAGTTTCTGGCCAGAAATCTGGGTCAGATCCACTGTTGCATTCACGGACTTTTTCCATATTAAGGGTCTCCTCTTTGTGCTGAAATGTTGCATTTGAAAATAAGCAAGCAACATCAAGTGTGAACTGCAAGCCTCGGATTCTCCTTAAAAGTGTGGCTGTATCAGAAAAACACTCCTGCACAAACCTTGCGGCCATTGGGTAGCATGGACTGTCACCACCAAAACCCAAGGGAGCCTAGTCCATCTCTCCATGAGGTAGTGACACTCAGGGATGAACACTGTGACCACTCAGCTCAGAGCTCAGGCAGACCACATGGCCTGACTGCAGTGACCTTGCGCAAAAGAAACAGCATTTGCACCATGATCCCTGAGCAACGTGAGTCAGACTGAAAAAGCTTGAGAAAAACTCAGTCTTTAAGTTTAAGAAACAGATGTAGTGTCTAGAAGCTGAACAAGAATATCTGCATCCTATAAGCAGATAGCGGAGAGAGCTGCCATCAGCATCCATGGATGCTTCCCACTAAAACATCTTTAAATAGCAGCTTCTATTCAGTATCCTACAGGAGACAACAGTGCTAAAATATCTTAATATAAGGGGATTTTGTTTTGGTCCAAACATCTTAATTTCAGATTTAGCAAATGGCAAGCTGTGTGTCAGATACCACCCAGACAAAACCTGTCTTAATTTAGAGTTGACAAAACACTTCTAACCTCAAGAAAAACAAAATCTCCTCAGTTACTGCCAATTTGCATCTTCGAGACCAACGACAAGCACCTGAAAGGGTGCACAGGCCTGCTTGCTGGGGCCTCAGAAGAGGATGTTGTGTTTTTAAGGGCATTGATGGGTGAAAAGCCGGGCAGCCTGCATGTCTCTTCCCACAGGAGTTTTACTGACATGCCATAAAATAATGACTGTGACTGCTCCATCTTCTCCAGCTGCTTCTGGGCTGCCGGAGAACAAGGAGCTGCTCCCAGCCTCGGGAGAGATGGCCTCGACGTACCCAGTGGTTACATTTTCAGATCTACTCTGCAGCCCTGTGGTACTTAGCTGCGCACACAGAACAGCATTTTTGGGACTCATTTATCACCTCTCCCCTCCTCCCTGCCAGCCAGCACAGTGCAGTGTCCCAGGGACATTTCAGATTTGTCAGACAGCCCAATTTGTCCCACAGTGTCTGAGTGCCACAGGGCCATGAGCTCAGCCTCTTTGTGCCCACCTCGGTGCCACCCAAGCTCCAGGTTTGAATTGGGATGAATCCACCACAGGAAATGAGAGGAGGGAAAGAAGAGACTTTTGTCCCAAACTTGAGACTCCTTGAAAAGGTGCAGAGGAAGAAAAACCAAGGGGCCAAGAAGTGCCAGAGGCCGCAAGCCTGGTGCCGGGCAGGTGAGTGGAGCACAAGGATTTTTGGAGGGGAAAGAAGCTTGGGACTGATGGATTTTGCTGTGGAGGAGGGAAAAAATCCCCACCCCCCACCCCTTCACACACTATACACATGCTATAAAGCTACACAAACTGCTGGTCAAGACAGGATAGTCTTGAAAGGGATTCATCACCCAGACTCACATGTCTTGTCCCCCTTCCTCTTCGCCCTGAGAGAGCTGCCAGCAGCTGGTGAACAAACACACTGCTCTTCTCCTTAACAATGAAAACCAGCAACCCTTACACTCTGCACTGCCTTGAAAAAGTCCCTCCAAAGCAGACACAAACCTTCAAAGAGCAGCAAATGAGTTGGACCCTGCTAAAGCTGGACAGCAGCCTGGGGCCAGGACAGCAGCCCCCCGAGGCCCCAGCCCTACACCCAGCCGGGGCTTCTCTTCCAGCTCCCTCTTCCGCTCCGGCATGTCCGTGAGTGCCAGGGCAGACGTGGACCTAAGCATGGACTCCTCTTTCTGCCCAACCTCTCCCAAAACTTTTAGTCCTTTCCACCTCCACAGTTTTCAGTGCATCCAAGTAGTTTATGGCTACTTATAACTACCTATAGCTTATAATTATATAGCTTATGACTCTAAGGGCAGGTAGTACACACACACCTTCAGGCACTTCTAGCAATGAGGGGACAGGATTTCAAGGCAAGGCTATCTCCAGTTTCCTCAAGCAATATTATTGCATTCCAGTGTGGAATTCTTGAGTCTTAGTGAGTAAACACATGGAGAAATGCCTTTGGGTACAAAAGTAATGAGTTACACACCTGCAGAGATTTCTGAAAGACACATCACCACTCCAGGCTTTTAAGGGCTATGGTCTTCAGTTTAAGATCAAATTCCTCAAGTAAGGTAAAAAGCCCTCATCCTCTCCTTCAAAATCATGGGCTGCTTGTTCAAAGTTTCAATATAAGCCTTCGGATAAAGGTGGTGTCCTGGAAATTCAAAGGACAGAGCAAAAGCTGCAGCAGACAAAGAACATGAACTGAGCTTATCCAACCTGTGGCATCTTAACCCTCAAAGAACGACCTGAATCCTCCTTCAAATTTCATACCCATTAGTTATGTGTATGACTAGCTTCAAACATACAACATTGCTCAAAATCCAATTATTTTACATATTAGAAGAAGAAAAACCCCTTGCGTACAACTCAAATTATGCATGAAAACTCATAGCAAAACTAATTTCTTAGCAGGTTTAAACAGCATGATGGGGGGAAAAAGGCAAAAAATGAGCCATTCTGCTTAAGCTGTGGCTAGAGGTAAATATTCTTAGCCAGCTTTTTACCATTTGCTTCCAAGTTTTGTAAAAGGACTAGGAAAGTGCCCAAATGCCTGAAGTTTGTATTTTTCCAGTGAGAACGTCCTATTTTTCAATCTTGTTTTATATATCACCTTACCTTTTTGGTCATCCAAATAGGTACATGTCCTTTACCTCTCTGGGAAGGTGTTCCTCCCAGAAGAGGAAAAGCTCCATAAAGCCTAAGCTGCAGTGGCACATGAGCATGTGAAAGAAAGCACATCATCCCCATCACAAACATTGCAAAACCAGTTCTCTTCAGTGTCACAAAACTGCCAGAACTCTGGTTCTGGGTTTGTTTCAGACCAGAATCCTGTAGTTTAATATTCCACATTTTCTAGCATGATTTTCCAGCTAATTTCCCCAGCTCAGGTATTTCCTTGCCAAGGTTTGGTGAAGGCTTACCTGGCCTCTCACTGTCCTTTTCAGGCAGAAGGGAAGAAAAGGATTGGTCTGCTGATTCCACTTGCCATAGTCTGGAGCAGGAGCCAATATTTCTTCAGTAACTTCCAATGGCAAATCTTTTTCCTCAAAAATGCCTTCCTGAATTTTGTCTCTACATATTGTGGCTGCCTGCTGGCATACTGTGAAACTTGGAGGTCCAACCTCTTTCCATTCTATGAGCTGTCTGTGCTCAGTACCCGGCATTCCCTCTTGGAGAAACACAGGAAGGCAGAGGAGAGAGCTCTCTTTCCAAGGCTCTGCATATCCTACAAAGAAAGCACAGTTAAGTGCTGATAGAAACAAAAGCTGCTCTCAAAAGGATGTTCTGTCCTCGATTCCATCAGAAAGGATTGAGTGAGCAGGGTTTGACAGAGCAAGAAGAAAATTGGGATCATCCAAGTTAGACAGAACTGTTGGCACCTATTTTCTTCCTACTTTTGATGGCTCTCAGCTATTGTCATACCTGGAACCCAGTCAAAAGCATGCTTATCCTGCTGTGCAAAGCTGTTTCTCTCAGCCTCTATAATAAATCAGAGGCATTAGCAAACTCTTACGCAGGTTGCAAAAAAGCACCATCCCATATTTAAAATGCACCAACTTGCAGCTGGGATCAGTCATGCTTCCTTTTAATTTTGATTGCTTAATCTTAAGGCAGCTAAGCTCTCCCCTCTTCCAAGACTGCTCATGCCAAGCACAGAATTCCCTGCTCACCTCCTGGCCTCAGCAGGATGGAGAAAGCTCCCTGAGCACCAGGCCCTCAATAGCTCTGGAATGTCACCTGAGCATCCGTTTCACAGGGAACTGGTCTCACCTGGGATTCTCTCTGCACAGCAGAGATTTCACAGCAATGCCACAATGCTTGTCACCTTAACATCACAGGGAAATTTAAACAGGAGCAATGTCTAAAAGAAACAGGCTGCAAATCTTCCTCTCCATTGACAGTGTCTCCATGAAGTGCTGTGCTTCAATTTTATATATGTTTGAAACAATATTTCAAATCAATTTTCAGCCAAAACAACTGTTTATACATGCTCATACTTCCCTACAAGTAATGCACTCTGGAGGCAAAATAGTTCATCAGGTCTTCCAGTCAAGTTTGGAAAGTTCAAGCAAACCCTCTGAGGGAGGTAGGAGAGTTCTGCATAAATCAAAAAAAGCCAGAGAAACAAATGAAGAACCCCCTGAAGTTTGTCATTTCTGAAATGGAGGAAGATCTGGTGATCTAACGAACAACTACAAACTGTCAAGAAAATACCGAGCAATTCTGAAGAATGGTGAGGATAAACCTTGGACCGCTGCTGCAAGAGGGTGGTGAGCACTCCCCTTTGGGATGGAGGCAACCATCCTGGCTATTGCTCAGACCTGAGTATTTTAAGTGAGTAGAGAAATCTACTGCTCAGAATAAAATTAGACAAAATGGCTGAGGAGACTCTTGACCTTTTTATGTCCGTTTTTCTGTGAAATTTGCAAACTTAATTGGAGGCCACTTCCTGCATTCACAGAAAGCTATTTTTCTTCGTTAATACCCCAATAAGTCTTCAGAACGATGTCAGAGCCAGAGCTGCTAAGGACCTGCTTTTAACCATTTCCTTTCAGATAAATGTGATCATCAGCTCAAACACAGTTATCAGAAATCTGCTGAAATCTTTTGCCATCTTCTCAAGGGCCTTTTCCCCCTATGAGGAGCAGCACAGTGAACAGTCACGTAACCAACTGCTGACAGTAGGAGATGAGGTCTTTGAATAGATTGGCTATGTCATTCCAAGTCCTAGCTCCATAGCACTAACTTTAATTGCCAGATAATTTCCACCTGCTCCTCTAAAATTTTGTATGAATATACAGGAGATTTCCGCTATGAAGTAGCTTTCAACACCATATGGGAGACTAAGTTATTCCCATTTCAAATATGAGTTTGTGAGACCAAGAAAAACAGCTTTTTGACACTTGAAACTTGACTAGAAGAACTTTTCTTGATGCTCTTAAGCTAGAATAAGAAAATGTATTAAATCAAGCTAAAATAAATCAGCTCCTATTCCAGAATGAGTGCTATTATATTTTATTCAGTGCATCAGTTCTTATGAATCTGTTTTATATCAGTGTGAGTCTAAAGGCTCCCAAAGGCTGTGGCTACACTTTAATTTCCTTTACTAGGTCAGGCTCTTGAAAAGAGGCTGAAGGGCTGCAGCCTTGAGACTTACCAGAGCTCCCAAAAGGCTGATCCCCGTAGCAGAAACCTGTGGAGAGGATGGAGTATTCCCTGGGCTGTGAACAGGTAGGAAGAGCTGCACATCTCAGGACAAGATCATTTCAAGCATCACACTGTGGGGCAGTGGCCCCAACTCAACAAAAGGACCAGGAAACCATCACTGAATGATGAGGATGGAGGTATCTCATCTCACCTCCCCATAACTCTGCATTAACTCCTCAGTGCAGCAGTTTGATCTTTCAAATCAAGAACTTGAGCACTGAAGAATTTCCCCTATCAAAAAGAAAAAAAAAAGGAGAAGGAAAAAGAAAATCCAAAAGCTTTCATTCAGTATCTCATTGGTTAAAGTATTTTTACCAAACATGGAACCTAATTTCAGCCTCTGTCTGAAGATGAAGTGCATCTTTTCTGCTGAGTGAAATTGTCACTTGAGACAATCTCATGCAAGAGAAAAGGTTACTTTTCCTGTGGGGCCACCACCCCTCGGTGAGACTCGGTTGTCTAACATGGTAACTTGAACATAAGCACTCACCATGCAGACAAACGATGTCAATGTTTGCAGAAGGCTGAGAAGCCCAAAGCTGTCAGAAAAAACAAGTGAGACTCTGGTGCCCAAGTCCCTTAGACACTTGTACATCCCAGCCAGAGCTCCTCAGAGGAACACCCTGTGGATGCTGGAATGGAAATACCCTACAGATGCCATAAGCGCTGCCTATGAACACTCTCCATTTTAACCACCTGTTAACTAAAAGCTTTGAGGACACTGCTCTTCAGACCTCATTTGTGTGTGACCAGCCAGCAGACCCGGTGTTGATGGGCTCTAGATCTTCCTCTCTCTACAACGGAAAAGTGTGATGGATTTTATCCCAAGAGACTTAAAGCCAGATGCTCCACAAGTGGCAGAGTCCCCAGCCACATCCACCAAGACCTATTACCTTTTCTTTAGTTGGCTTTGTGTTTTACCAGCCTGACATTTTTCCAGGCGTGGTTTTCTGCACATGCCTGGACCAAAGCTCAGCCTTTTCAGCATAGTCACGGCAGCTTCCCTACCACATCCACGTCCTTGTACCCAGCCCAAACTGCAGCACCCAAAACCTCAATGAAGAACCGCCTTGGCTCTTCTCGTCCCAAGGGATCTTGGAGAAAAGCTCTCCCTTGGTTCCAAGTGATGCACAGCCCTCTCTCCACTTGGACTCTACACCGGCATCCCTTGTCTCGGCCCTTCTGCAGTTATGTCCCCCAGCATCCTTTGGAAGTCTCCAGCCGCGGCAGGGAGCACCACACTCTATTTTACCTTCAGAGTCAGACCACAGCCTCGGCCATACACACCTGCCATCAGTCCTGCCACAAGAGAGACTTTGAAACTTGCTAAACCCAAACAAGAAAATGTTAATAAAATGCTAACATTAGAAATAAGTGACTCTGAAGCTTGACTCCTTCCTTGATAACCACTTAAAATATTATCTCCCTTGCAGGGTCTGTTCTGCGTTTCCCCCACCCAGCACAGCTGACAAGGTGATTTCATAGCTGTCAGAGCTGGGATCCAGTGCCTTGGACAAGGCACGTCCCCTGGGCATTGTCTCTGCAGGCACCTCTGACTGCAGCCATTCTCATGCTTACTGGCAGATATGGGCCAGCTCAACACACACCTCAACTTCACAGGTACCATTTGGGGGGGGAGGGGGGAGAACTGATTCTGGGCACCTAAATCTTGTTTATCCCCAAGAATCAAACTTAAGCAGTGCTTCTCATTTTTCTCCCTAACTGAACGTTTTCTCTAAGTGCCTGAGATGTGAATGAGTTGGGGAAACCCACATTGCCCATTGTGCTGTGTCAGATTTTTAGCCCTGGCCGGTCTCTCCTGCTCGGAGAGAGAAGAGAGCTATCAGTATCCTGATCTCCCTCCGAGCTGTCAGTCGGGTGATATTTTCTCATAGTTTAGCGCTGCAGCACCGCTGGCACATTTCACATGACACACTCTGCAGCTAGATGCCTCAGTTTCCCATTCGCTGTCACACATAGATAATCCCCTGAGTGAAAAAAAAAAAAAAAAAAAAAAAAAAAAGGGCTAGGGGAGAAATTAGCCAGCAAAGCCTGAAGAAAACGGAGGAGGGGATGCCTGGGAAGAGCAGCCGACAGCAAAGAGGATCACGGCTTGGAAGAACGGAGGAAACGCAGGAGAAGTGGGACTGCTGGGATGGCTCCATCACTACCCTTTGGAGAGCAGCAGCCCACCCAGTCCCCAGAGCCTATCGAGCAGAGAGATGCCGTTCTAGAGCCACCCCGGGCCTCGGCGCAGGCACGGGCAGGAGGAGCAGCAGCGGTGCCCCAGGTTCCGCGCCGCCCGCGCTTGCCAAATGCAGCTGGGGAAATTCACGCAGCGAGTGCCTCGCAGTTTGCCTGGCTCCAGGCAGTGCTATTAGTCTCCCTGCTAATGAGCATTAACCACTGGCACACAAACAAACACGCCAGGCGTTTCCATACGGCCGCCAGCCTGATGGAGCAATAAACACGGGCTAAGCTGCTCTTTACATAAGGATACATTTGGGAGGGGACGCGGTTCTTCTGTCACAAAGCATATTCCGTGAGAAATTACAGGTGTGTTTCCCGTGCTCAGAGAGAAGGGCAATAATTTTAGTGTTCCCGAATAAGGCAAATCATTCATCCATGGGGGTGGGGGGCGAAAAAATTTTAAAAATTCAAAATCCTGCCTGAGAAGCTTCTGCCTGAAAACAGAGGCAGGTTCTTGACCTAGAGGCAGCCCTTGTCAGAAAGGCGTCAGAAAGAGGTAAGAGGAAGCTCTTTGTTTTCTGAAAGATTACTTTTTTTTTTCCCCCGACGATAAATCCCAGGATCTTCAAAGCAGCTGCATGACGAGTAGAACAGCATCAGCTGAGGGGCTCCCATCTTACACCCAGCAAAGCATCATTTCTTTGCTACCTACACACGAAGTAAAGCAGTTTCTGTCCTCGCGTGCCTGCAGGAGGGTTGGAACTTTATTTGGAGTTTGAAACTGGAACACCTCAGGGTTGGATTTAAATTTTACCTTTTCATCTCAACACAGCAAAGTGTAGATGCAGCTGGAAAACGCTGCACTGTGAGAGTTTCATTGCCCCTTTTGCTTCTTCACAGGAATCTGGAAAGCCAGGGAAAACACTAGGTAGCAAGCAAAAAAGAGAAATAAAGCCACGGAAGGAAGCAAATCAACAGGCGCTGATTAGGTTTTGGCTGGATTTTTTTTTCCTCCTGGAATGAATGGGAAAAAAGAAAACTCGTAAGTCAATGTCTTTTAAAAGTCCGGCCTTAAAAAATGCTACACATTTCTGTATCTGCAGAATAAAGCACCAGTTCAAGCCGACCACAAACTAGTCTGATATAATCTGCAAAATTATTTTTCTAGTTATCTTGATGAGTGCTGACTAATTAGCAAGACAGCGCCCAAAAGTACCGGTTTTTTGCTACCCCAACTCTCGTGTCTCCTAGCTCTAACACAAGCCCTGGGGCCAGGGGAGTGATTCACCCCTCTTGCCCTGCAGCAGCGGCCTTTGCTGGGGTGTGATGGGGAGACACAAAGCAGGGGACCAGAGCATTCTTCAGGGTGCTGGGGAGATGGACCACACACTGCCAGAATTTGCTGTCTCCACCTGAGTCAGGACAGGGTGAGATGGGTCTCAGCCCCCTTGCACACTAAATCTCCCCTGAAAACGATTTGCATGAAGACTTGAATTTATATTACCCTGATTTCAGCTTTTTTTTTTACCGTGACAGTTAAACTTCTTGTCTCTGTGTGGTGTTCTTAGACTGCTTGGGCTCCTACAGTCCATTTCAGGTCTGTGTTTCTGTGTTTCTGACTTATTAGTGGAGCTAGATAAAACTTGTGTGGGGAGTGAAGGTGGTGGAGTCACTTTTTTCAGGTTTTATTTTTTGATCAATCAAGTTTTAGAGTGACCTTACTCCTGTCAAACACTCCCCTGAGCCAAGGTGGGCTCTTGGCTGGTGCCCGCATCTCCGTGCATGTAGCAGCACTTACCAAATGCAATAGATGACGTGATGCCTGTCCTCTCCAGGCACAGAGCAGGTTTTTCCCCTGGCTCCTCCCTGTCCTCGGTGACTTTCATGACACATTCCCATGCCATCACCTCTCCTCACCCCCCTGGTGCGATTGCATGCATGGCTGAATTAGCAAACCCCACCCAGTCTGCCTGAGCGCTCCCAGCTGTTAATCACCCACGGCTGTTCAGGGAGCTTTGGGAAATTTGACTGCTTTTCTCCTCTCCTCAATTCTCTTCTTTTGTCTTCGTGTGCCTACACTAGAGATAAAACCAATGCCCCCTCTGCTGCTCTGCATCTCAGCAGGGCTGCAAGACCCCACCAGCAATCCCAGCACCTGCGGGCACGGGGGAAACCATCCTGCTCCTGCCCCGGTCAGTGCCCCCATCGGAGGAGCACATCCAGTGACTCCCTTGGCGGCAGAGCCGTGCCCAAGGCCAGTCTGGGGCGGGGTATCCCAAGAGATGCTCTCTCACTTTCATCCCCTGAGACTCGGCATCCGGATGCTACAGGATGAGCGACAGCTGAGGCACAGAGGGACACGGGGAACATCTGGCACCCTCCCCTTCTTCACCGGTTTTACCTGCCGGTAAAAGCAGATGGTAATGATTAAGAGGCACAAATAACAAGCCTTCCTGGTGGAGGTACACAGCAGATTATACTGAGTGACAGGAACAATAATTTATTTCCTTTTATTTGAGGTCATTAAACCAACTTTTGCTCATCCTTTAGATGGTGCATCTCGATACTGCAAACCTGCTCAAGCTTTACAGAAGCTTTAAAATGGCAACAGAAGCTTCAAAACCTTAACAGTTTTTCACGAGAGCTTAAAGAGAGTCTTTGTTGTAGTTGCACTTGTCACTAGCAATCAGGTACCTGTTTGGTGTCAAAATGGGACAGCAAGACCCAACCCAGGTCTCAGGACAGAGGTTTCTGAGTCACACACGAGGCACGATACAGAGACAGTGATCCTGCACACGTGGCCCCATCTCCTTCCAGGTCAGATCTGAGGCGCACTGAGAGCCAGAGGAGAAGAGGATGCCCTACTGGGATGGGACAACTTCAGCCTCAGATGCCTTTCTAGAACTATATAAACAAAGGTTCCCATTTGCTTGATGAAATAAACAAAAATGTAACATTATTTCTAGAGTTTAACCAAATTCCAGAATATTTCAGCCAAAGCCCTGAGCACACCACCTGATGGGGAGGAGGAGGAGGGCCACGTCCTGTAACAGGAATCATCACACATGCTCCACTTCCTCTGCTCTTCTCTGCTCACCAGATCTTTATCACAAGAGATTGCTCATGTTGTGCTGTTTCCTCTTCTTGTTACGATCTCCTGCACAACAGGGACTTCTCAGAATTTTAATGCTTAATAATGTATTTGACCTTTTCATTACTCCAGCTTTTGGGTGGTTTTCATGTTCACTTCATGTCTTTTGGGTGGCACACATCGCAAATTGGGCAGAAACATGCACCAACACCAATTCATGTCAGAGAACAACTTAAAAGCCAGATTAACATACTCCACAATTAGGTTTCGAAGAACTCAGGAGTCATTACAGTTAGGGTAATGATACCACCTTTTTCAAAACAGAAGTGCCAGATGTGCCAGAGATTACTAAGGTCTGAAAAAAACCCAAATCCCACTTCTTATTTATTGGTAAAATTCACAAAATTGAATAAAAAGGTATTATTGGGTGTTGCTGGAGACTGAGCTCTCTCTGCCAGTGCTGCAGAGTCCAGGGCAAACAGCAGCAATACAAATGTTTGTGTATGCTGGGATTCAAATACCACCACTTCTCAAATCACCCTTTTTGACATTTCCCAAGAAATCAGCACTAACACTTTCTTTGCTTTTATATCTCTGCTGCCTATTTTCATTCTGTGATATAATAACCTTATCCAAGATAATCTGAATTTATCTGACAGCAGTATTTCGTGCATTGGTGTACCAAAATGCTTTCTGAGAACCTTCTGAAAATGAATGTTAAACTGGAAGAAAAAAAGATACATTTATTGATGCCATTTGTATTGATTCATACTGATTCCGGTTCTTATTTGGGAGTAAAGTGAATCAATTTCATTTGGAATTCTACAGCTTTTATGTTATCTCATTTCACCTGTGGGGAAACCTCTGGCTTCCCTTCCTTCCATTCTCCACAGAGATTTATCTCTTAGTCCCTTACTTCAAGGAGGATGGCAGAGACCAGCAGTCAATTACCTGATCACTCACCAGATCAACCCAAGTTGCCACCCGAAGACCCCCTCCTGCACCACACTTTGCATTCTCTGGGCACCTCGTAACTCCCACGTTCTTCTGGAACATCTCTGCAAGCATAAGGCCTCCTGAGGAGAGAGGAAGGTGCTTTAGTACAAAGGTATTCGGCTTGAGGTCAAACGTCAACCAAGTCTCGTAAAGCTCTGGCCTCTCAATGGTACCTGAGATGAGCCACACGACACAGTAGGAATCCTTCTGCTGACTTCCATGGCTGTGTTTCCTCAAACTGCACCAAAAATCGCCATTTTAGCACATCCCACTTCTCTGTGCGCACATACAGACCCTCTACATACACATACATTAAAAAATACATGTACATATACATTACATTAGGAAAGAAAACAGTGAGGAGAGCTGTGAAAGAGAAATGTCCCTGTTCCACCGCATCCTGAAATGAAGGGATTGAAATTCATTGCTGTTGCACTATTAGACAGGTACAAAGAATGAGCTGGGCACCTTTATCTTGCCATCTCTGGTTCACAGCTACAAGAGCCTATTCTTCCCCTACGATGTTTCCTCTGGGGCAACAAAAATCTGTTTCAAAATGTTCCCAGCTGTGGTTTGAGGCTTCCTTGCTGGGGGGCCAGCAGATGAGGCGGCTCCACGTCGCCGCCACACGTGCTTCAAGCAGGGAGCAGAGCCCAGAGGCCGGCGCCGAGCGGGGAGGGAGCTCTGCTCTGATCTTATCCGCCCTGCTCCACACGGGCATCCTGTTTCCCAATGCTGCCAGCAGCTTCGCACCAGAAAAAACGTGTTTGCAGCTGTGAGGACGGTCACACACCGGCACGGGCTGCTCAGGGAGATGGCAGTGACTCCATGCTTTGAGGCACTCAAAACCCCCGGGCAACCTGCCCTAAGTGGCCCTGCTTGACGATGGAGATCGCAGGTGATCTTTTGAGGTTTCTGCCAACCTCAAACATTCTGTGACTCAGAAAACTCCTGCCAGACTCAGAGCACAGCTGTAAAAAAGAGGGAGAGTGACTTTTTACACAGGCAGATAGTGGTAGGACCAGCGGTAATGGTTTCAAACTAAAAGAGGAGAGATTTAGATTAGATGGTAGAAAGGAATTCTTTACTCAGGGGGTGAAGCAGTGGAACAGTTGCCCAGAGAAGCTGTGGCTGCCCATCTCTGGAAGTGTCCAAGGCCAGGTTGGATGGGGCTTGGAGCAACCTGCTGTGGTGGAAGGTGTCCCTGTCCATGGCAGGGGGTGGAGCTGGATGGGCTTTAAGGTCCTTCCAACTCAAACCATGCCATGATTCTATGATTCTACCAGAAGTGACTTAGGCAACAGCACTGAGAAAATGGTTACCCTTGAGTATAACCATGATTAATGCCGATTTCCCCCAGTCATCCACCAAGAGCTGGGAGTGCAGTATCCCACACAAACTTGGTAAGGAAGATCTCACTCCTTTTGTCTTTCCGTTCCCTTGTATAGAAAAGCTGCACTGGAGAAGCAGTGCTCTGACCAAACAGCTTCATTATTCATACTTTTCAAATTAAATTTTGCAGATGGGATGAATTAATTCTACTGTTTCACAGTGCAATTGTCAGCCTTCGTTTGTCCCTCCCTCCATTCTCCCCAAATGAAGCATCAGGTGGTGCCTTGCAAGTAGAAGAATATGGGTATTGTCTGGGTGGAGTAAGTGATTAGCAATGAATTAATTTTAAAGTGACAGGGAATAGTGAGAACATGGGAGATGACAAGCAAAAGATCTGTGACACATGGCTGCAACTCAATATGCCAGCACAGTGAAATCATAGCTCCACGCTGGCTAAGTAAGGCAGGCTTTACTCTTCCTCTTCACCTATGAATGAAAGCATGGAAAAAAACTTGAAAACCAGAGCTGATGTGATGAAATCGTCCTTGGGAAGCAGCAGGTGTGACAGTGACATCCGACACAGTGGCAGCAATGAAGGCAAAGGCAAGAACACGAGAGGCTGTGTGCCCCGTGAAGACTTCCATTAACTGATCTGTTTGCTACTTTTGCCAGTTGCCTGTAGCAGAATCCAGTGACAACCCTTGGATGTGCACGTGATCACACCCCTTTCCTCCTCTCCTTGGAGCTGAAACTACAAAGTCAAGCCAGTGTCTGGGCACCTGTACCTTGGCAGGGCTCTGCCTCCCGAAGGCACTCACCAGTGCCTTAAACTGGTGCGGGGAGGAAGGGGAAGACCCTTATGTCAGTCCCACTTCCTAACCATGTTTGCAGCTGCAGTGTCCATGGTGTCCTCTCCAGAACTCCATCCTGGAAGGTCCAGAGTCCCCACACTCAACAATCCTACTCACAACGGCCGGAATTTTGATCCTTCCTTGTTTCACCAGACCATCCAGTGGCAACAAATGAACAGGATTGTTCACACCAATGGACTTCTTTGAATGCAGATTCAGGGAGAAGAGCATTTCTGAGCAGTCCCTGCCACACTGTAAAGAATGGAGGCAATCAAAAAATTAATATTCAAACAGGAAACCAGACTAAATTCTGCTTAACTACACACATGCTGGGTCTCGAAGAAACTATCGGAATGAACATCAGTCAGTTCCAGCTGATAAAAACATTTTGATAGATAATCATTCTCTAGGAAATGGCTTTAAAGTATCAGCTTAATTCCAAATTAACAAACGAGCTTGCCTTGGCTGTACCTGCTGCTGAAATGAGAATGTAACACATTCACTGCTTTGACTGCCTATATTCAGTCCTTATCTAATTTTTGAAGCTCAAAAAGTAAGCACTAGCTTATTGCTATGCTTGAAAAAATACTGATTTCATAGAAATTATTTTGGATATGGAAAACAGATAACACAGTCTTGGTTTGTTTTTTAAATAGGCAAAGAAAACAAGGTGACAAGTGTCAAATGGTATCATTAAAGTTCTTATCTTTGTCAGGAGATTCTGAAAAACGCTTAAAACCCAATAACTTACGTGAACCAAAGCTACCTGAAATACATTCTTAAAGTTCTGCCTGTAGATAATTTATCAGCTGGTTAAGAATAGAGATTTCTCTCTCAATTAGGTGAGCATGGACCACTTGAAGAGTTTTTCCACATTAGAAGAAAGTGAATATTATTCATTAATCAAGTATCCCTGCCCCCACCCCAGCTCTGTTGAAAGCAGAAAGTTAAGTGGGTCAGGAGAGGGGTTATGGGTGATGCTGCAAGACCAGAGATAAGGCATCAGGCAGTTGGAGGGGAAAGCATTTTATCTAGAAGAACAGGCTTGACTTTCGTTCCATAGAGATAAGCACTAGAGCTTCTCGATGTGGGGAAATAGCCCAAAATAGCTGTTGTGGAATACTCCTGCCCAAATACCTCCCGACACGGATACACAGTGCCTTGCACTAAACCCTCTGCTTGGGGATAAGCCAAGTGGTGCAAAGGCTCTGGGAATGATGAATTAGAGGGTGCCCTGTCAGGGCAGGGGTGTGAGAACTACTGTGCTGTAAAAATCCCCATTTAGCTTCTTCCACCATTATTTCCCCCTAAAAAGAATCTCTGGGTTAGGGATTCTGGCTGTGTATAGGCTTGGCAGTGAAATGGGGCAAATGACTAAAGGTAAAATTACATAAGAGGTCATCTGTGGTTTATTCAGCCTTGCCTAGACATGCACAGATCGGCCTGAAGTAACAGCAAAGGTTTCTCTGCTGATGGTCTGGGTCTCAAAGAAGTCTTGGCAATGCAGGAATGTATACAGTGGAATGAAGTGTGTGAGCAGTCCTACAGACATCTGAATTTGGCAGGACAGGTGAGCCAGAGATCACTAAAATTTCAGCAATTTCACGTGAGGCTGAACGAACTGGCTAGTGACGTTATCTTCAAAACCTCCTCTTCCTTAAGAGCTTAGGGTTTCTTCTATAACTGAGTCTGTATCAAACTCAGAAAGTCCTTTACATTTCCTCTTACATAAAATTGTCTCATAAGAGCAGCCGAAGTGTCTTGTACAGGGTGCATCACACCAGCTTTAGCTTAGAAATTTCCTTTCCAGCAGATATGACCAGGGTAAAACTGGTATCCATTTGACACTGTCACTGCTTTCCCCCTCTTTTGTTTTTGGAGAAAACAAAAAATCAGCGCTCACATACTAAAAGGATCAAAGTCCATCTTTGTGCCAGTGAGTTTTCAGCAGGACCTATGCCTAGGACATCATCCAGCTGCAGTGTTTTGAGCAACATAGATCTGGTTTAGACCCAGATAATTTAATACCTTATCAAAAGATCTAACCAAAAACCGCAGAGAAACAGAGCCAGTAACGTTCATAGATAAGGCAGAGCTGATAAAGATCAGGATGTCAGTTATCCAAAGCCATCCGGATCTGTTGGGCAGCTGGACTCATTGGACCAGCACGTGTTTCAGCACATATCGGCTGCAGATCCTGCACCCAAGGCCCAGTGATGCCGGTCATGGTTCTGGGCAGGGGGCTGTGTTCTGAAAGCAGGGATGGAGCCGAGGCCCAGAGCTCAGCTACCACAGGGCACACGGGCAGGGCAGAGCTGTGAGCTCAGCTCAAATCCTGTGGAGCCACTCCAGGGACACAAGGAGATCTATCTCTGTGTACAGCCATATGGAACTAGAGAGGGAATAGTCTCAAGAAGCAGCAAAATGTCAGAGGGACAGTTACTGGAATACCATCTGCAAGTCTGATATCCAGACTTGGACAAATAAAGGAAAGGAGCATTACAGAAAGATCTTTGGACTTCTGAAAATGAGAAGAAGCTTGGTTTCTCTTTATAATTAGATGCTCAACACATTAGTGCTAGCCAGGACTTATTTTTGCTCAGTGCCAAAACACCACCTAACTCAGAAGGGCTTCTAGAAACAAACATCATGCAAATAATCAATATTAACCCGCATTGATTTAAACCTTGCCATATTCTAATGTCTAGTGACAACTTCTGTTTTCTTCCTGAAAGAAATGGGGAGGAAAGTTGAAGGCAAATAAAGAGAATACTTGACTGAATAAATTAATTTTTGAAAAGAACTCCCAAGAAAAAGCACTTTAAATGCCTCCTCATGGCCACAGAGCAGCAGCATAGCAGTCAGTATATAGTGCAGACATCCCAACCACGCACTCACTGCTTGGGAAATACAACCTGTGCCCAAACACTGCACATTTCTGCCACTTCAGGGAAAGGAGAAGCTTTTCGAGCTGCAAGGACATGGGTTGTTTTCAGGTCAGCCTTCGAAAGATCTCTGATAGAGAACGATATGCAGAGGTATCCAAGGACCACTGTATTCCAGGCTTTTCATAGCACAGTGGCCAGAACAGCTGGCCATCAGCTTTGGGTGGGCAGCATGTGACACCTAAACTTCAGTTTTCACAGAGACCATCAACTGTTACTAGTCACAGCCACAGGCACAACGATGCTACAGGCCTAAAGCTAGCCATAAAAATTAAATAATTAAAAAAAAAAATCAGCAGTGATTGTACTCCTAGGCTCCAGATGTATCAAAACATGAGACAGACTAACTGACAGCTAGAAGCCAAGTTGCACTAACACAGGCAGATGCTGCAAGGGTGGTTTTGGCTATAATAGCTGTCACCAGGACAGGTCCACAGGAGGGGCTGGGCACAGAGGAGGGCACAGCCAGAGGAGCACACACAGCAGCCCTGGGGGCTCAGAGCAGCACTGGCATCTCACAGAGACACTGGGCAAATCGGCTTAGCTCCCGCCCGGCTGCTCAGGCCACACAGATCTGTAGCACAGAGGGTCTGGTCCCACGGGTGAGGCACCCCCTAGTGCCTGACCCAGCAGCTCATCCTTCCCAAGGCGGGACCAGCTGGAAAGGCTTTGGAGAGCCAGAGCATCTGCGGTCCCGCTGCCTGCGGCTGCCAAAAGGCCCTCACAGCTTGTGGGAAAATACAGCTGTGATTCAGGCACGGCTGCTACGGCTTATGTGGAACTGGGAACAGCTTGACAGCTTTACTCGACTCCAATAGCAACTGCAGAGCTGCCTGTTGCAGCTCAGCCCTGTTCCTCCACCACCCTGAGTCGCGCTCAGACGCAAAGCTTTTAACTTGTTTTTTTAAAGTCGGTTATCAAGAGACAGCCAGTGGCAGGTTATCATGGGAGATGGGTTTGAAAGGCGAGGCTGGTCAGATTTTGCAACTAACTGATAAAAACAAATCAACCGCAGAAACAAATTCCTCAACTCATTTCAAAGAGGGGAAAAAAAAAAGCTTCAAGGAAGATCTCTTTTTTTCACATCTCGCAGATTTCTGGGAGTGCTTTGAATTATTTTAGCAAGGAATAAAATGTCCCCGCTCTTGATAGATTGCAGCGTTCCCTGCTCTGAAGACAAATCAATATTACAGATCACAAATAAAATAGTCAGAAGGATTGAAAACAGGATTTACAACTGAATAGCTGCCACACCTACATGAAAATAATAATTTACATTCCTCACCACACCCTATCAACTACATGCAGGCGGCCTGAAACAGGAAAAGTAACAAAAATAATGGGAAAGAGCAGCAAAGAGTGTCTTGACATTATTTGAACTGATACGAAAACAGGAGTTGAGGGCAGGGAAGTATTTCCTCTTGAAACCAAACAAAATAACACAGAAACCTTCCGAGGGTTTAGAGTTTCAGGCTTTCTTATTGAGGGAAAAAATCCCCAAATCCTCTCAAATCTATGAAAAGCATACACTTTCCATAGAGAATGGGTTCATTGAAAAGCAATTTTCTGTTAAAAATCAGTTCTGACAGGGTAGTTTCATCCAGGCTTGGATGCTGGATACCACAGGAGCATTTGCCAGGAATAAAAATAGGCATTTAGCTCTGAAGGGCTGGGTTGCCAGGTTTAAAGATGACTTCTTGCCTAGGGAAGAGGTTCCTCCGTCTCAGGGATGGCCAGTGACAGATCAGAAGGGATAGAGGTTCACGATTTGTGTGGGAGTCTTGAATAATCTGTTCCTATTTTAATGTAGGAACATGGGTGGTAACATGGAATTACAGCGTGTGGAGGCGGGCTGGTGTGCGCGGATTAATGAAAAATAATGAGATAATATTGAGCACTTCTATAGTCTCATTACAAGGGCTCAGTTTCTCCACTGACAGAAATCCCTGGAAAATATCGTACTCTGGGACTCCATCCCTAATCTTCGTACCAGGAATTAACAGGAAACACAAAGGCTATTTCACAAGTATATTCCTTTGAAAAGAGCTTTCATTCTTAGTCTAAAATTTTAAGCGACTCTGTACTTAAAGTAATCCTTTCAACTCATATTTCATTGAATCCAGAAGGCATTGTGGCTCCTGAGGTACTCTGCAGTGAAAAATCCCAAACAAACACTTATAATTGCATGCTGGAAGTTATGACAATGTTTATATGATGCGCCAAGAAGAGACAAAAATAAGCACTGAAGGGCACAAGGGTAAAGCTAGGTTTATTGAGGACTAACTACATTAGGATCGACTAAAAAGAAAGAAAAAAACAACCGAAGCATGCTCAAACTGCAATCCAAGCAAAATTTATTTTTAGTCCCTCGATTATTGTGAGTTTCATAATGGGATTTTGAGGCCCTGCCGTTGTCTCCCATTAACAAGGGCTCTGTTATATATTCCGCAGTGTCGTGGTGGGAAATGATTCATGGCAGGGCTGGGAGTTGACATTCGAGCACAGAGATGGAGGAAAATGTGTTTTGATTCACCACATCTTAAAAACAAACTCACCCTCAGAAGAAACTCCAGTAAGTTCTTGAAAGTACTGCATAAAAATAGAAATATTAGCGCTATGGAAGCCAAAGCCAGAAAACCAAGGCCTAACCTTTATTAACTGGGAAAATTATACTGGTTTTGGTAAAGCTGGAGAAGACCACTGGCAGAATGCAGGGCTGGACTGGCAGGTCAGAAATACAATGTTTACCTGCCTACAAGATTGACCCAGATATCAATGGGAAGGGTGATGCTGCAGTTCAAAGAGCACTGCAGGTACATCATTTGATGCAGCAACAAAGCAAATCATTAAATATTTTTAAACCACTGGCCTCCCATAGACCAAAGGAAGACTGGGATATGGCAGTGTTGCCAACACTGATCACTGGAGTAATTTTTAAGCAACTGTTGCTATAAAGAGGAAAACGCTGTTTTCAATACAGTATGAGTTTCCCAGCAAAAGCTGTGCAGAGGAGGGATCAGACACGGTTCCCTGTTGCCTAGGTAAGAGCTGAATGGGTGAGGTCAACCTGCCCTTTGCTTGCAGCTGCTGACTGGGTGATCTAAAGGAAAAGGCAATGGCATCCCATGGTGTGGCTCTTGCCCAGACACAAGCACACCACCACGCTGGCCCTGAATCAAGGCCAGGAGACTTCTAAGAGTCTCTTCCTTAATAACATGAGGCCATGCACAATCTCACCCCTGAAAACGACTCAGCAGTCCAAAGGATTATCACGTCATTTAATTTCTGCCTATGAGCTCTCCCCTCAGACCTTTAGCTGCAGTCGATGAAAAGAGCATCACCATCTCCAGTAAGTTTTGGGACAGGACCCTGAGTCCATCAGGCCAGTCATTTCTGTCCTACAATAGCACAATGGGATTTCTCCTCCATGCACTAAAGATTCAGACGGTCCCATTAGCTGAATTTTGAGGTTTTTTGAAGTAATCCAGCAATGATGTGTGAAAGAAACCAGGGGAAATTCTGCTCATTGAACAGAAGCATTTGTTGGAGACAACATACATCAAACATGACTTAAAGGAAGATTAACTTTTATTCAGGTGATATCTTAAGAAATCTCCATTCTCACGTGAATGATGAACACTTTTATTATGGGGAGAGGCTGGTTAATCTTTAACCAAGAATTTACAAGAGATTCGTAAAACAAACAACAAACAATTTATGAAGCTTCATGAGATCTTCCTTTTATTCTGAAGAGTTTGTACTGTGAATGCTACCAGGTTGATAGCTGCCTTATGAACGGAAGGACAAGTTAGGCAATGTGAAATGCCCAACAAATCCCTCTGGATACAACAGAGGGAACTCAGCTAAGCTGAGGAAAGGGTTCAGAGGAAATGTGTGTGCAGTCCAAGTGTTTCCAGAAGAATCTTAGGCCACTAATTCATTTCAGAAAGATGACAGAGCGACTGGCAGGTGACTGATGCCACCATCTGACACAGCAGGACCTTGGTGGACACTTCTCTCGCTGATGCTGAAACTGATGGAGGGCGTTTCTTTAGCTCCAATGAATACTAAAAGCAGATCTGTGCCCAACTCCCCCATCTCATAACCCATGCTCAGAACCCCAACTCATAACACACTCAGTCTCTCTAGTTAATTAACAGGATCTGTAAACGCGGTAAAAACGCAGGTAAAAATGCGATTCCTGAGAGCTGCCAAACCACCATGTGTGTTTCTTGCTGCAAGAAAGAAAAGTGTATGCATACACCAATGTCTCCAGAAAGCTTGAATGGAAAATCCTTTCATGTCAGAAGTTTATTTTTATTGGTAAAATATTAAATAATATACAGAATTAAAAACTGCACTTACACTTCTGAGAAGAAATAATTCTTGGACAAATTATATACTTGTTCCTGAGATTCCCTACATTTATTCCAGTAGCTGTGCACTCAAGACAGTACAAACCTTTATAATATAATCCTTTTCACAAAGTATTACAAAGTTTCTGCAGCTTCTTTTATTTATACACACACACACACACGGACTCCCACTCTCACATGGCTGTACAACACTCACACAGGTACAGAGCACACACATACAGATGTGCAACCATATGTGTGCATGTATGCTAAGAAGAAAATAAAAATAACAACAAGTCCCATAGTTCAGTCTATAGCGGCAAAACTCTTTTAGCAGGGGGATACAAGTTTACATTAGGGTTGCTCACATGCACCACTGTCAAAGGGATTGTTTCTGAACTCCTTTTATAAGAGCACCTTCCAATGAGCACATAAAGAAGTGGGACAATTCCCAGTGTCTTCACTGGCTAAAAGCCAGAGTAAACTCTGATGTAATTTTTAAATTATTTTTTCTTGGTTTTTTTGTATTTATTTAAAAGATTCCTCAAATTGAGCTCAGAAGATCTATCACAGAACTGAAAATTCTTAACCTGGGAGAAAAAAGGGGTCATTTCCCAGGTTAGTCACCCAGCTGTCGTCAGGAAAAGAGCACTAAGGAGGGCAGAGCGCAGCTCCGGAGCAGCCGGGGAAGATGCGGTGACAAAGGGGTCACAGCCGCAGCCCGCAGCTCCGCTCCCCGAACCGGCCGGGCCGTGCCCGGGTCCCGCTGCTCAGCGCGGCCCCTGTGAGCAGCAGGAGCCGAGCCCCCACGGGAGGTTCCCAGAATGTGGCGCAAGGAGTGAGACCAAGGGGGCACCACCACAGCCGCCCACCGAATGCGTTGTTCTTCTTCACCTCAAACACCAGGGGCTGGGCAATGATTTTGGCAATCAATCAGAAGGGGATACAGCCTCCTCGCCTTTGTTGTTATTAAAAAAAAAAAAACTCTTTAATACAAATTTAAAAGACGAAAGTGGCTACTGCGCATGCGCAGTAACTGCCTTTCCAAGAAATCTCAATGGGATTTTATTCTTTTTTTTTAATTATGTACCTAAATACATATTTACAGAACAGCGGCTTCAGTCTACTGGGGGGCGGGGGGGAAGGCAATAAAAATACACTATATATAAATATGTATGATATGTAAAACAAGTCCCATCTAAACTTACATAAAACAAGGACAACTCTAAAGAAGCTTTTCTGGTCTCTCAGGTAGATAAAGGACACAAGTCCTGTAATTCTTACGCAGGCAAATCTCTCCCATTAGAGTAAATGGCAGTTTTGCCCTAGCTAAGAGATTAGGCCTAATCCAAAATCCATCGTCAAAGTCAACAGGAGTCTCCACTGAGTGGGTTTTGGATCAGACCAAAAGATATTTTTATTTTTTATCATTTTTAATAAACATCAATATTAAGTGCTTTTCTTAAAAAAGAAAGCTACAATTAGCAGAGAAGAGGAAAGAAGAGTCAAGAACAGGTATGTCCTTAATTCTGGATGTGGATGTGCTTCAATGCCAGCGATAAGCAGGAGGTAAATTATGGGCTTTAGCCTTAATTTACAGTTTCTCATTGTTCGTCAATTGCAATCAGTTTACTTGAACCAAATCTTTAAATGCATTTAGGGCAGAGCATTTTGTTTCACTGATTTGTGTGGACTGAGGAAGGAACACAGAAACCACTGTACATTAATAAGATATCAGGGTAAGTATTGCACTTGAACAGAAAAATAACCCAAACCCGTGGTTTTGTTGGTGATTTTTGTTTTTAGAATTAATATAAGCAAATCATCCATGTCTGCAGTGATCACATTTAGAAAGCAGAATCCAAGAATGAAGCATAAGAAGCAAATTTGGGGTTGGTAACCCCCACCCTGGAATACAACAGTAGTAAAACTTTTTTTAAAGCATTTTCTTCCAACAGGAAAAAAAATTATATGACTTTTTTTTTTTTCTTACTTTACAATTTTAAATCTTTCTAAACATTTGCATTAAAAGTTTCCAGTTTCTCATAAAAAGATATACATTTTAGGAAAAAACCAAAACCAAACAAAACAACCAGAAAATAAAGCCAACTAAAAAGGAAGGCAAATATACAGTATTATAATCACATCACTTTAGAGTCATCTCAAAGGTACCCTAGATCTTTAAAGTGTTACAAAGAGTATGTACCTTAATTTTTTCCTCAAATCAACTATCTTTTTTTTCTTTTTTCCTGTTTTTAATAAAAAACTACACTTGAGTACAAAAATATGTAAACAGACTGTACAGCCAATGAACAAAAAAACCCCAAAAAACAACCCCCCCAACCCCCTAGACAGCCCAAAGCTACAGCAGATAAGAGCAGGCCCAGACTTAAAGCTCCAAGAAGGAAAAGGGGGAAAGAGAAAAGCACAGAAAGCCAGAGGAGACTGCTACCTGGTGAGGAAGTGAATGTGTTCAAGCTCTGAGGACACTTGACAGTTTGTCAAAAAATTGATCACAGTTTCAGAATCTGAATGACTACAAAAACAACCAGAAAGAGTCCTTCCCTTGTTACGGTGTGTTCAGGAACGAACATCCATTTCCAGTAAGCAATGTCAAATCCCAGTAAGTGCATAGTAGGGATTCAGTGACCTCCACCCCTGCAAGAAGCTTTTCTTACTCGATGTCACTTGAGGTAAAACTAAATGGCCCAATTTACTGCAAAGTGGCCCCGTTGTGCCCGTAAGGAGCCGTGCTCCCCCCATGCCTTGCGGGAGGCATCTCTCCTTTATACAGCCTGGTGAGACAGAGCAGAGGCTGCCAGTACCCAGAGATTAAGGCTGCTACACAAAATAAGGGAAGGCGCCTTCAAGTGCTGCAACCGAGGCCTGCCCAGAGCTGCTGTGCTACACCCACTGGCCCCTATCTCACAGGTAATGGGAGAGACCAAATACACGGTCAGCTGCAAAGCTCCTGTGCACTTCCAGATCCAGCTGAAGGGATGGCATGAGGCTGATGGTGCTCATACGTTTTCCCGGGCTGCAGTGCAGTCACCTAAACCAACACCTGCTGTGGGAAGGAAGCATTGGCCCCAGCTTTGGGCCAGGCTGCTCCCTTTCTCCCAACAGGGTCCACATGGTACCAGCCCCTCTCAAGACACGATGAGACTAACTTCATTGTCATTCGCTCTGTTGAAATACTTCACGTACTGCTAGTCAAAATATCACAGGTTTTTTGTTTTGTTTTTTGCAACTGTAAAAAATATAAGTGTTACTACATCTATGCAGGTCTCTGTTGAAACGGTCGTTTCTGTCCACTGATTAATTAGGCCCCAAGACGAAAAGGAGAAGTTTGTCCAGAAGGAGAGAGCATGGAAAGTTATCTTCAAAGATTAGGACCCAAGTGAGCACACTGATAACCACCTTCCCAAAGGCTGGAAGCAAACAGGAACCAGGAATCTGCATGATCAGCTGGGAAGGTTTTATTGTTTTCTTGGCCTGTTAAGCATGCAGCATGGCAAAGCCTGAGCCCACACCTCCTCCTGACTGTCCTCTGCTCACTTCAGAGCCAGGTAGGAGAAGGACACAAGCCATCCTTTCGGGTGGGGCTGTAGGAGGTCAAATTAGAAACCAAATTGGGAACCAGTGATGTTCTCCTTTGCTTATACCTCAGAACACATCAATGGGATAAAAGGAAATCTATTTACTATGAAGCAAATTCTAGCTCTTTTCTACCTAATTGCTCCCCTCACCACCTCTCTGTGGCTGCCATGGCCTGGGCCCAGCCGAGGGGGTGGCTCTGGGCTGTTGCTGGGCTCGGGGTCTGCCCAAAGCCTGCTGGCCCAGCCACGTTGCCCATGGTGGCCCTCCCACGTTGGCTGTGCTGGCACACTCAGCTCTGCAGCCCTGCAGGGGGAACAACTGCACCTGAAACCAGGTCACCAACCAGCTGAGAAAGTCCCAGAACCGGCACTGTGCTCGTCACCACAGTGCTCCGGCTCATGAACCCCCTGAATATCTACTGACAGGCTTCTCTCATCTCTGTGCCAATTCCTGGGGTGGCAGCAGCGTGACAGGCAAACTTGCAAACCCCTTCCAGAGGACTTGCTACATTTGTTTTTCCAGGCTGAACCAAGAAACAAGTGCTTCAAAGTCTGCTCCCAGCCCTAAGTGGGAACTTTAAAGCAGAGCAAAGTCCATTTCCAAGGGTGCTTTACTTGAAGCGCTGAGGGGGAGAAAACAGGAGACGCTTCCCTGGCTCTCTGTAGGGCACGGTGCAGCTGAGGGCTCCCGCGGCCAGCCTTGGCATTGCACTCGGAATGCCGTGCTCCCCGGGACCAGCTACAGACCAGCTCTGGCTGGATAGCTGGAATGCACTTGGCTAGGGTAATTTTCAGCCCTTCTCACTCCTAAAAGCCAGCTGACTCCAGGAAATCTCACCGCAAAGTACCAACAAGGTCCTCTCTCTGGGTCAAGCTGCCAAGGAGGGTGCAAAGGAGTAGAAGGGATGTTTCCTTTGGGTTGGTTTTTGTCGTGCATTCTGAAAGGGTCTGGTAGGACATCAAGATCTCCCAAAATGCATTCGGAAAAGGCACATATACAGTAAAGCATATATCTAACTACACAATACCATATATATATATATATATATAAATATGCTTTCTCAAGCTCTCCAGCTGCCCCAGACCACAGGCCATCCATTTTTGTTTTTAAATGCTACTAAGCCAAGCTAAGATGCGAATTACTAGCAGAAAAGCCAATTTCATCACCTTTTTTCTAAAATCCCACACTGACTTCAGGCAACTCTGGCAGCCTCCCTCCTCCCCCATCATTACATTATAAAGCACAGCAAGAGTTAAGGAAAGGAATTTATCCAGTGAAGGAACTATATTACTGTAGCTCCTGCCCTTGGCTGAAATAAGCACCTTTGCTGCAATTATCTCCGGAGTTTCTTTCTGGAGGAAGGAGTGTCTGTTGCCTGGCTTCTTTCAAATCAGAACAAGCTAGCTCAGGACATGAGAAACAGCAATAATGTCCCATGAAAGCCCAGTTTTGAAGGGCTTGGTTTCATTACTGACCTCCTGCCTGACAGCGCAAATTTAGGGAAGCCCTTGTAAACAGAAAGAAATTTGGAAACTCAGGCAATTGAGAATTTCTTCACCTTGCAGCAAATATACTTTAGGTCCACATGGCTACTTTGTGAGCTGGGTCCTCACATTGTAGAAACCTGTACCACTAAAAATCAGACAAATTAACCCATTTAGAATCTTCCTCTCTACTACAGACCACTACGGGTTAATGCCTAAACACCTTTCACATCACATCATAGATGAAAGCACTTTTTAAGGAGAATAAAATTGTTTTAATCCCATAAGTTACTGAGTAAAGAGCAGGCTTTACTGAAAAATGCAATATATTTTGATGTGCACTCCTAACTGATTACAAAGAGAGGTGGCTGTGAAATTCATCAACCATAATTGCAAATATATAGATAATGCCCTTTGCTCCAAGGATATGGATCACACCAAGAGCAGAAGAAGCAGTCACACTTCTATTTCAATTAATAGGCTTGTAATCCTCTAAACTGAGTGAGAATATTGCCATTTTTGATGTAAAAGAAGCAAAAAGGTTTACTGGCAGGGATGTGCACAGAAATGGTTTCTTTTTTTCTTTTTAATGAAAATGGGGAATGCTCACAGGAAGCCAATTCTAAATTTGCAAATGCATGTTTCTAACCGGAAACCTGATTCCAAGAATTTCAGAAGAGCCCAATAAAAATCAGCCAGGTTCGATTTCCAGCACCAAATACTCAGAACAAACGGATTTGGAGGCCAAGGATTAGCTACTGAAATTTCTAGTACACTATGAATGACTAATGAACTCGATGAAATGCAAGAGCTTTTCTTAGAAATCCACTTCTTGCAGAGAGCAAGCAAGAAAAAAACACCCAAAGAAATCTCTGCTGTCCCGTTTTGCTCACTTTTGTGAAGGGACAAACTGCATTACATTAAGCTCTCTAATAATTTTCAGCAGGAATTGAATCCTAAAGTATATGTTAATCCAAAGTTTTGCTCAAAATTTGAACTAGAATTTAATCTTTCTTCTTTTCCTAACTCTAGGATGAAAATCTTCAGTGAATGTTTAGAAAAGGACATTGATAACAAAAAATTAACGTGACCCCTTAAGTTTCTTCCTCTCCAAAAAATGTAGCTTCTATAAGATAACTCGCCAGTGCCTCCCCAGTTCCCTGTGCCCGTGACACCAGGACATATGGATCTCACCTGCTACCATTAGATCAAGACGCTGGACTTAACTGAAGCCAGGTCCAGAATCAGTGGGCCTCCCCATGCAATCCTTTAAACATCTACAGAATACACCCTACCGGAGGTATCAGTGAGTCATCAGTGAACCAAAAGGCACACCAACGAACTGCAGATATAATTGCAGCCAACCGATTTCTGGATACACAAGAGATTCTCTATCCTTCCCGTATTCCGGTGCTTTCTCAAACAAAGGCAGAAATTTTAAACACTTTTTCCCTAGTGCTAACTATTCCAAGAAACCACAGCCCATGTTTTTTTCACTGACCACAGAGGGGAGAACGGAGAGTTGCCCCCAGAGACTGAAAGGATTTGCCAGCAACCTTTCTCTCTGGCTTGGGCACGTGTTTTTCTGGAGGCCCAGGCAAGCCCAGCAACCCTCAGGCCCAAGAACCTTTCCGTCTCCACCGTGTTCTTAAAAGACCTTTCCTGCCCCAGCAAATCACAACCACTTTTTTCTTTCTTTTCTGAATTTCCAGGCACATCCTGACACAAAGCATGGCCGGCCGCCTCCTAAGCCCACTTCCCTAACTGCAGAGAATCAGCCACACGGAATAAAAGCGATGCCCTCCAGCATCTCCCTGCTTTTCTCCTGCACAAACTCCTTTGACTGCACCAGGCACAAGACAATGAGAATGGTCCAGAGGACGGCACTGGTTCATTTGCCCCAGTTTCCTCTACATCAGGGTGAAGAAAGAAGGAGGGAGAGGAACCCAACGACATTAAGAACAATGTTGGAAATAGATCTTTAAATCTGTCTCTCCAAAGCCTGCATATTCCCAGCCCCGATAGGTCTCACATTACACAAGATGACATTTCTCTACATATTGTATTATAATTAATAGGCTACTACAAGACTTTACCAGTTCCTACTTAATAGCATTGCAGTGCTGGGAAGCAGTCATCAGGTAATCTGGCCATGATATACTGTATTCTTTCTAAACACAGGTTCTAGCTGCCAAGAATGTCACCATAAAAAGATTTCAATCAATACCACTCAGCTCCTACTTTCAAAAGCTCCAGGTCTAGGAAGAGAAGAAGAAAAAACCCAGTACCCTCAAAACGAACAACAAACTGGCATATGCATCAAGTGCACAGATTGGAGGGAGCAGATGGGAATTCATTATGGCCTGATCTTGCTCTCTCTTTTATACTTTAGTAACTTTATCCTTTGGAAAAGGTCTGCCCAAGCGCATGGAGACCATGCGTGCGGAGGGAGTTAAACCCATGCAGATCTTTCCATTCTCAAGCTGTGCTCTTGTTGCCAAACAACAACATTTCAATTGTGATTGGTACATACAGTTGGGTTTCAATGGCAATCTGTCCCGTAGGTTTAAGCCCAGTTTTTACTGATGCAACTTGCTGGGTGGTTGCTGGCATTGTTATTTACTGAGAGAGAAAGAAAGGAAACAAAACAGATCAGTGGACTTGTTTTCTTGTCCAGTCTGTAGGTCAAGGACTCTCTCTGGAATGTGTTTCTCCATTTGCTTTCCCTACAGGGAAATTAATAAATTAGGAATAAAAATGAAATCTTCAAGTCCAAATCAATACACAGCACCTACATCTCCACTTATCACTTTCTGAAGAAGTAGGGAAGGTTGTATGTGACCTGTTGGTTTGCTGGGCTTCTGCGCTTTCCAGGAGCCAACGCTATCTAGCAAAACCTGCTAATACTTCTACCCCTAAATTAAGCAGAATTGATGACTTACAAACAAAAGGAAATCAGTGGTTCAGCAAATTAGCAAGTAAGAAATCCACAAGAGAAAAAACAGTCAAGGTTCGGATCCTGATGTAGCTGAAGTAGTTGGGGCAGTTCCATTAAATTCAATGGAGCCAAGATGATTAATGCTGGCCAAGGATCTGGCTCCTAACGCTTTCCCAGCTGCAAGTTTTAGTTTAGGCTGTTGTCAAGAGGTTAACACTGTGATAGTAAAATGAGAAAGTATTTACATAATTATATATCTATATATACCTATATTTAAAGAACACTTTGCTACTAGTACTTTTGTCATTTTTAAATCCATAATTTTAAACCAAAAGTACTTCAGAAGAGCAGCAGAACCTCTTGAGTAAACTACAGACTCTCACCGACTCCTAGGCCACTTACTGTCCTAGAAGCAAGTTTGAATGTTATTTCTAAATGCTCTTTCTTAAAACTTAGGGTAAAACTAAAGAGGGAAGGCCCACTAGGGTCCCTAAGAAGCCAGTGAGACAACACACAGGCATGGAGTAACAGAATATCAACAATTCTTAAAAAAGGTGCTTCATAAGTTAAGGAAAATAAAAACACAAAGCCTCAGACTTACCACAGAAGGCCCTCAGACTTATGAAACTAAAATGCTGTAATGTGGTACAGTGTTAAGACATACATTTCTTTTTTTTTTTTTTTTTAATTTATTTACATTTTAGAGGGGCAATACACACTGAACCCAGGAAAACAGCTCACCCTTGAAAGTAATTTTGAAAGGAATATTGACTTTGATTCATGCTCCTAACTCCCTAACAGTTTTGCTTTAAAAACAATTGTTCATTCTGCAGAATGAAGTTCCCCCCTTTCCTCTAGCCACCGAAAGCTTGCACTATATCTACACATTAGAAAAAGGCTCTCCTCTGAAATGTTTCTACCTATTCCTCTGAAACTGTAAATGAGCGGCATCTTGTTGGGACTTGAAAGCACCTGACAGGGTTGAGCGATATCCCAAAAGAGCACATGGTGTACAACTGAGACGGACACAGACTGCCTTCCAATTCCCACAGAAAGTGAGACGGGTCACTCTCCAAAAAGTGACGGCCACAACAAACCCCTCTTTTATCCATTCCCTTCCTTCTTTCCATTCTTAAGCTGGGCAGAGCAAATGAGGTTGGGTCCACAAAAAATAAGGTTAATAATAATAATTAAACAACAGCAACAACAACAGCAACAACAACAAAATAGGCGTCTCAATGTCTGAGGAAAAGTGGGATTGTAAGTGCAGTATTTCTTCATGTGCAGTTCTTCTACTTCATAGGAGTCCCCTTTGGATGAGAAGGCCTAGCGGAATGTGTGCTCCCCCCGGACTATGTGCGACGAGAACTCATAGCGGTCCTGGCTCCGGTAGCCACAGATGTTGCACTCCAGTGGGTCCCGGTAGCCGTGGCAGCCCATGTGGATGGTGTACATGACATGGTCCAGGAAGAGGACGCGACAGTGCTCGCACTTGAAAGCCCTAATCTGCTCCCCTTCTCCATTGATCACCTTGTACATATCCTTTAAAGAGCCCTTAGAAGCTTTTGTGACATCCAAAGGCTTGGCCTCCTCCTTCACATAAGCCGGGTTTGGCTTTATCTTGGGGGTTAAGGCAGCATTTCCTGGGTAGGACTGGCGGTCGTCGTGGCTGCTGTCTGAGTCAGTAGAATCCAGGCAGCTATTGCTGGGGGAGCCCTCTCTATCCTGGATTCGACTCTTTGGTCTGATGAGGGAGATGGGGCCATCCATGTTGTTCTCGTGGCTGTCAGCTGTTTCCCTGCTGATGGGCCTCTCTATCCTGCTGGGATGATAGACCTGAGCGTAAGCTGAGCTGATGACCGGGGCCACCTCTGCAATTGTGCTCGGTGTGTGCTGCATCAGGGGGTGAAGTGCCTCAGCTCCAAGGTAGGTGATTGCATTGGTGATGGCTTGGTCCATCATGTGAGACTGCATCAGCTCAGCCTCCTTCTCATAGCTTAGGTTCATATCGAAGGAGATATCCGGATAGCCAAATCTCATGAACTTTTCACCTAAGAGATAAGAGCAAATGTGTGAGCAAAATCAACAAATCACTGCAATGCTTCACTGTAAAACAGTTGGGGAAGGAAAGAAACCCCCTGACTTGGGGTGAAATTTTTCCAGAGTCTAAAGTTAATCTCCTTCTACCTTTTTACTGACTTCCTATAAAGTTCCTGTCCTGAGATGGGTAAAACAGTAACCTCACCAAGAGCTTTCTTTTTGGTTTTTTTATTTATTCCAGGTGAAACATGTGGCTGCAGTAACTTCCAGAGCCATTCCAAACCTTCCACTGGGCCTGACTGTGCCCACACTTCAAGTTAGGAAATACATGTTAACTGGTAGATAATGGATTGAAATATTGAGGTCACTGAAGTTCTGTCAGAGTATACCATTAGACATACTCTCCCCAAAATTCAAGGTACCATTTCACATGTCCTCCACAATCTGAGGTGCCTCACACCAAGCTTACAACAGGGCTGCACAGTGAGAAACCTAAACAAGAGTTACAGGGGGCTTGTTATGGTGGTACCTTTAAAGCCACAATATGTAAATCCTTTAACCAGCAGAAAAAAACCCAAACATTAAATGAGAGCATGTGGCCAAGAATCAAGAATGAAGCCATCTACAGGAGCAGTGGAAGCTGATCTTTGCAGTTCTCCCCTCTAAAATAAAAGATTCTATCCTTTTTGGACTGAGAAAAAAAAGACATGCACACACCCCTCCCTTCCCAGTGTCTACTTAGGCAAGAAAACAGAGAAACCATGTGTGTAGCATAGTTTCACTTGGTAAAAGGCAAAAAAAGTACCTTTCATTGACACAGGATAAATAAATACTTAATGATGTTGAAGCTGGCTGATTCATCACTGTGTGAATCCAAACTCACATCCTTGTAATATTTTTACATCAATGACATGACAGATGTGCAAAAGCAGAACCACATGCTGGTACATCATGGCAGTCACAGGGCATGTGCATCACAGCTCTCCTTGGAGGAGAACAAATTGACCACTGCTTACACCAGGGCTCAGTTCAGCAGCACTGCTTTTCCAGTGATGACTTTGGAGTGCCAGGACAATTAAAGCTCATGGAACAGCTTCTTTTTAAACAGGAAAGGTTATATGTATATGATGCAAGATACACATCCTCCTATGTGTTCACATATGCATTGCTGACAGCTAACTTTTAAAGCTGATCTTATGAAGTCTGATAAATAATTTTGGTGGGTTTTCATTGTCTTTGTTACTTCACTTCCTTGGTACACAAAACCAGACATTTTTTCCAGTGGTGTAAGTTAAATAAATTCAAGGAGTCACTACTTACAAGTGGTTTGGCTACTCAAGAATTAACTTATTCAAGAATCTTCTTCTATCACCTTTTGCCAAAACTGCTTGGAACACAATGTGTATAAACCACTATAAGAAACAGAACTGTAGTCCCAAATCTCTTCCAAACTGCATTAGTACATTTCAACACAGCTATCACTCAGCATTTTATTTTTGACTATAATAATTCATTCCACTTAGTGTGACTTATTCTAAAGTAATGCATAGAGAACAACCATGTTATCCTTAAGAGATGACGCATTGCTTCTGCCGGGGAACTTAGCCCTGATTAGCAAGGTAATTAAATGTAAGTCTAAAGTGAAGCACATGAATATTCCTACTCTCTTCAGCAATACTGTTCCCATGGCTGGACACCATACCATGTTTGTGTACCTCATGGTGTGTACTCAACGATGGTCCTGGTAATCTAACACGACCTGTGGATGAATCTTGCCATCAAACATCCTTTTCTCAGTGTTTTGCTGTGGTCTGGCAGTCTGTGATGGCTGTGCTGCCACAGACAGGATGGACAGCTCTGTAATGGGACGTAGCTCCAGCCTCCCACAAAACAGAGCAGCTCCTTCCCAAGTGGGGGCAAAGTGGGACTGGAGGACAGCTCCAGGAGGCAAGTGTGTCTGCTGCTCACTGGTGCCCGTCACCTGCTCTGGCCACCTGTGTCATTCTTGCGTTTGGATAAAGAAACAGATCTGGTGACGGTCTGATCCAGCTGTCAAACACACGGAGTCCTTTGTAGGCTTTATAGATCAAGAAATATTACCCATCCTTTATGGGCTACTTGGATAAATGATGCAAACCTTATTTTGATTCCTTTCATCATCCATGTTTAGTTACTCCAGCACAGACAGCAAAGAAAGCTGTAAATTGCCAGCGACCTGAATTATTTATTCCTTTAATTATGAACCAGTTCCAAAGATGTCAGAGCCTGAGAAATGGAGTGTGACATAAAAAGGTAAAATAAATGATAACATGGGAGAGAGAGGGCGTAAAACACAGAGCTCAGAAGTAACCAGTAAACAGTCCAATAGACCAGTACAATGTGGTTTCCAAATTAAATTCCTCTTTAGCCAATTCTATACTTAAAACCAGCTAATCAGACCAATCATTCTGAATTTTCATTTAAACTACGCTCAAATTCTATTTATCCTTGCCCTAAATTAGCGAAATAGAAGAAAAAACATTCTCCCCTCTGTCCATATGACATTCAAGTAAATCCTGAAACAGGTATTTGAAGCTAGATCAAAGCACACAGGCACAGCTGTCCTGTGATACCTGTAGTCCAGCTCATCAAGTAACTAAAGCAGCTGCAATGCTGGACACTTGGGAGAAACCTGCAAGAAATCTTGGAGAAAGCCGTTCCAGGATTTCCCCCTGGGGAACTTTCTCCCTGACCCCCATTAACCAGAAGCTGACTGTAATTTGGCAGCCGGCTGAGCTTCATCTGTTCTGAGACGCCCGTGTACTTTTAATTCTTACTCTAACAGCCATGGTCTTATCGTAAGCCACATAAATGTCTCCTTTTGCATCCTGCCAGTTCTTAACCTCGGTGACATTCTGAGAGTAAGCTCCAAATTCCAGCTGAAAAGATGTGAATCTGCTTCATGTGACCAGCCTGAACACAGCTGCTTTTAATTTAACTGGTGTCTGCCTCTCCCTCATTGAATACGAGGCAAAAAGAAGTACTCACACTCCTGCACATCACAAATTGTACTTTCTGCCTCCACTATTTAAACTGGTTTGGTAAGACTAGTACCTCAATAGCAGATATATAACCAATTCTCTCACGCAGAAATGAATTCATTCTATTTGCTGTACTCTGCTTCCTTTCCTCCTGAAAATTCAGCCAGAGAGACTGTGGTCCATAACCACGGTCCCTTGGAGATTGCTGATCAGAAAGAGCAGCAAAGCATTGATAGATGTAGCATGCAAAGATTTCAGCTTATGCTTACATGACCTTCTCATAAACACCATTAAGTTGTTTTGGACAGGTGCCATGCCTGCAGTATGCACAGGAAAATTTCCTGCAAGCAAGAGAACCATTAGACATCCTTCCTGATAGAGTTGAACAATATTTAATTGGGGAGAAAAAGGGAAGAAAAGTGAGGTCATGGTGGAAGGAAAAAAAAAAAAAAAAGAAAGGCAGCCAAGTGAGGACTGTTGTTACTGAATCTAAACACTGTGATGCCACTAAAGATCAGAGAAATAAGATATGGTAAATATGAAAGGGGGTACTTTTTTCCCTACATATGGATAATGATATGTTACACCTATAGAAAAAAACAGATTTATCTAACAACAAAGTAGTATAATCTGCCGAAGAGAATAATAATGTGGTACAGCATCTCTCAGGCAAGGATTTCCAATCAGTAAATTTACCTCCGAACACAAGAACGACATATGGTCAATAGTGCATGAGTGGGCAAGTAAAATCACCTTTCTGGCCTAAAAATATAACAACACAGGAAATACTGATGTCTCCCATCCATGTGGGATGGATCATTGCTGGCCTAACCTTGGCTCAGCACTGATACTTGGGAATGGTCAGCTGACCGAGAGCAGCCAGGTCAGTGTGTCAGTCCCCCCAGGTGAGCTGCTGCACACTGCTGGCCCCCTGCTATTCCAAACCGTGTAGGTTACTTACACCTTCGGGGTGATTTAACAAATCCATCTGAATCTGCATTAAGCTGAGGGGCAACAACTTTTCTAAATGGCTGTGCTAATTGCTTACAGTCCTCTGATCCTCTCTGTAAGTGTCCTTTGTGTAGGCAGAATGAGACACCCTTAAGTTCTGGGCGACTGCCCTTCCAGGGAGTGAGCACAGAAAACGCCTATTACGTGACTGCAGAGTCTGACACTCCAAACAATTCTCTGTTCCAGCTTCTCTCCTGAGAAGTTTTGCATTGCTTCAGTAGCAGTAAAAAGCAGTTTTAAGTTATAGCTCAAACCAAGTAAAATTCTCCATACTGTCACCTGTTACAAGCTGAATAATTTCAATATGTCAAAACACAAAGCAAAATATGAATTCTTGACCTAGGATTCTAAATCTCGTAACCAAAAGCCGCCCAATGCTGTTTCATATTCATGCATTAATAAGTATTTTGTGTGCAGGGTGCTGCAGTTGGAGCAAGAACTTCTTCCAACACAAGGGACGTGATTTACTTCCTCATGCCAGTACTATCAGACCAGCTGTTGCCAAGTGTCAGGAATTTAATACAAATTAGAAGTCTTGAGATACTTGTTGTTTGTTTTTTTAACACATATGGAGACAGATAATTATACGACAGTCTTAGCTTGTTCTTGTTTTCGGGTTTTTTTCTGGAGCGAGGAGAGGAAAGATGACAAGTCTAAATCTCAAAAGGGCTAGAGAAAAGTTAAAAAAACCCCACAAACAAAACAGCGTTAAGTAAAAAGCTCAAGGTTTTCTACGGCATTTTATGATAGTAGACTTCACTTTAGAATTCTCTGGATTGGTAAAATGAACTCAATAATTATCATGATTTCTTGCTGTGATTTAACCAACTCCATTGTTGTATCAGAACCAAGTTGTGAGAGTGCTACTTTTCCCTGTGTTCTTCTGGCTGTTACAAATAACATGTAACCTATACCCATGCACTAAAAAGAATAAAAGGCTCATTTCCAGCTTACCCACAAACTTCTGTGGGGTGGAGCTTTTACGCTTTCCCATGTTGCTTGTCAGCTTCTCTATAACAGCAGGTCTCTCAAAAGGCACCACAGAAATATTGTTGTCCATCACAGGCTCTTGTTCCTTACAATCTTCCAGTGCAGGTACTACATAAAACCAAAAAAGGGTATCAGACAGGTCTGGTCTACACTTCACAGACAACACAAATCATTTGAGCCCTGCTGACTGAGCAACAAGCGCAACACAACATAAAGCAAGGTGTGAGAACACTTTGGGCATCAAGACAGCAATCACGTGTAAGCAGAGCCACATTCACAAAACATCTCTCCTTGGGAACATCTTATTTAGCAGAAACCCAACTTTAAGCATTTATGAAAGGACTTGTTTTGTTCTGGACACTCAAGATCACCAGCGAAGAGGGGACACTTTTGAAAACTCACTCTGTAGGTGACATTTTGTGTTATTCTCTCTTAAACACGGTCACCTGTCACCAATGTAAATCTTAAGTTACCATTCTTTGTGTATTCCCTTCACACTTATCATACAGCATAATTACTCTTATTATTATCTTTTTGCACGAATCTCAATGATTAAAAATCACACAAGGTATCGATAAGTTGTGTTTGCTGGGCCTGGCTGTGTGTTCCCTAGGACAAAGGGTTTTCAAATGAAAGATCAGTTTGCTAAAGCATATTTCCTCTCTTCACACTGAAATGAGACTGTAAAATCAACACACACTGTACTGGAATGACAGGATTTAACATCACATGGAAATTCCCTTCAGAATCAGACACAGAAACCACCCATTTTTTGATTAATATTTCATCCCCTCAAGCACAGATCTAACAGTCTGTGAACAGAGGTTTTCTGCATCTTACTTCACATCACTGGGATCAGCAGGGAGCATTCCCGTGCTAACTACATCAGGAGAATGCTCATACATCACATTTGAGACAAACACAAAAAATCAATAACTTCTTCTGTCTTTACTAATTTGGTCATTTGTTGGTTTAGGGAATAAGGTGCTAAAGCTAAAATGTAGGAATTGCACAGGCTTCTGACCAGGGCAGTGAGCCACTTGCACAGGGTTTTATGTCACTTGCTGATACAGCCATTCTAAAGTACCCACAAGGTGCTTTGGTTTTGTTGAGCATCCTCTTATAACCACCAAGAAGGGTCAGCGGTACCAGACTGTGGATCAGGCCAGGAGAGTCTCAGTCATTTGCAATATATACCAAGGGCATAGCTCTGCTCTGCTGCTATGAGTTTGATACCAGGCCTAATTGTCCTGCATTTGTCTTTGGGAGGTAGGAAGAAAAACCTGAGAGGGATCAGCCACTAGTCCACGTGCTAGTGGGATGGTTAGGGTATAAAGAATGGATGGCAGAAAAACAGAAACTGGGGTGATCTGGCACAGAGTTCCTACAGTTTGTAGGCTGAGAGGAACCTATTGCATTCCTTGTCTTAGATCAGGCTCCCAGTGAAGTGCTGGGTATTGCAGAGGTGGCAGAGAAGGACTGGCACCCTCGTGCTCTGCCAGCCCTCCTCCGGTCTCTCACCATGGCAGCCTTTTGTGTCACAGACACCTTCTCCCAGACAGTGCCATAAATGAACACCATCAGCCCACTTTCCTCCCATGTAACTGCACTACCTTCAGGATCCTGACATGGAATAATCACCCCCCTGTTCCTAAACACAGCTGTTTGCTAGCACATAATATACGAAACATGGGTGATAAAAGCCCTGTCTCTACCTTCTTTCTAGTAAGGAAGAGCAGATACCAGGCAATTACAAAAGAGAGTATCTGCTCAGGTGAACTTCTCAATTCAGACATCCATAATAAGAAAACATGGCAATTTATTCATTTGATTCCATTTGTGCCTCTGCTGCTATGGAAAGCTGAGTACTTTGAGGCTTAGAATCTACCATATGCTATAAAATGATTTACTCTGCTGCTTTTTTATTTGTACAGGATGCTCCCCCTGAGAAACACAATGGTTTCTCATTTACAAGGCAGTCCTGCTGGCATCACTGAAAGGGAGGGAAAAAAAGCATAAATATGAAATGAATCTAATGTTGCAACAAAATGGGATGCAGTGTTCAAGTGACCTAATTAATGCCCAGTGCAGACCGGGAGGCTTGGAATACTTTAATAGCTAAGGGTAAAGTTTTAAGGTTAATTAAATACCGTGCTTGGTCAGGAGCTATCTGCACTACTCAAGTATTTACCAAGCAGATTTGGGAAGAAAGGAAAGATTATGTCTGCTGATTTTCACTGGGAAGTGGCATCTGACTGCTCTTTTTGGCTTACCCAAGCTCCGTGGATGCATGCACACGCACGCACGCACCGTGTGAATCCCGGGATGTGACTGCCATGGGCCACGTCCACCTGGGTGTCACTTCAAGGATTTCCAACCCTTGGCGCACAGGACATACAAGGCTGGTGGTGTGGTCCTAGGAAGGTGCAGGGGGCTCTCAATCCCTCCTAGGAACACCTGCTCAAGGCATCCCGAACCAGTTTAAAGTTCCTGATTACTTTAAAAGCCACCTGAATAAGCCCCAAATGTAGTGACATTTGTATAGTCTCATAACAATTAAGTAATAATTAAATAATTCTGCTGCTGGGCATATGTGTGTAAAATTTCCTACACAGAATTTGAAACCTTTCTTCCATGAAAAATGAATAGTGCTAAAAAAGACATCTGCTCTTCTCTAAGTCAGGCAAAAATCCTGCTTGGACTCATTTTAAAACTAAAATCATCAACAATAAAGGCATTTTCTTTTCTATCTTTCACACTGAAGGTACTTTTTCCTACCGCAGAACCCAAGTCTATAATCCAGGGCATGGCTCTTTTGCAACAGAATCACTGAATCACACCAACATCTGTGTTACGATAGAAATACATTACCAGAGTGTGCTTTGTTATGTAGATTTCCCGGGAGAGGAGAAAGAAGGAAATAGTCTAATTTCTGAAACCATTTAAATGGCAGGCAAAACTGGACCAAACAGACGAGATGTCACATTTTAGAAACCCAAAGAGTTAGGTTAAATATCACATTGATGCATTCATAGATACATTCATTTTCATTTCAGTTTAAAAAACACACCAATAATGGACACATAGCCCAGCCTCCATCCTCTTTTTTTTTTTTTTTTTTTTTTTAGGAAAAACAAAATAAAAAAGGGGAAAACCAAACTGATCACACGCAACTACCAGTTCTCAAGAATCAGCTGCTCTGTGCTAGAAGCTCATGTACACATTTACTCAGCAGTAAATGCAATTCCTTTTTTGTTGTAGTACATCCTACTTGACTACCTTGGTAGTGAGAGCAACCAAAGAACAGCTGACAGAGTACATCTAGCTCAGATACAGCAACTCATTTTACGCTGAGCATTTACAGTCTCAGTTCAGGAAGACTTTTTTATTCTAAAAATCAAACTTCCAGCCCAGGAAAAGCCCACGCTTGAGTATGTTTCTGTTCAGGGATGTTCTTCATCAGCTAGCAGGGTGTGCTCCTGGATTGCCCACAGAAGAGTTCACCACCTCCGACACTATCAATACTCTCAACTGTAGTTAACACGAAGTGCTGTTTCTAAGCCTAAACTCTCAATTCACAAACTTAGACAGTCTTTGTCTTCAGAACAGTCTTTCTTTTCCTGAGGACACTGGTCTTTCAATCATAGTGCTCAAAGATTAACTTTTTACTTCTTAATTTGTAAGAAACCACATGAACTATTAAAAAGAGTTTATGCTGTTCCAGTGAGGAAAGAATAGGGGAAAAAAGAGAAGTAAAAAAATTACCCAGTGTGTGTTCTGCTGATAAATACTTTTGTGTGCAGACACCAGACACTGGGCTAAGCCTCAGCTGGTATAAATCAGTATTACTCCATCAACCTCAATTTCCTTTCTGAAGCTCACAATATTGCTATTTAAAAGAAGTGTGTGTGCGCAGAGAAATGACAGGAAATATCCCCATGGACCCTGTTGTGAAGTGTCCTGTGGGACCAGCACTTTAACGATGTTTTAAGCAACTATGTAAGAGGGAAAGACACAAGGCCATTGTGTGTTTTATGTGGAGCTGGCCTTTGAGCCTCTCACAGCCTAGGGCTAGGCTTCTTTCTCCTCCTCCTGAAAAGAGTACCCTTCTCAACTCCCCTGGAAGAATTTCTCTGGACTTTTGGCTTTGTGGCAGTGGAGAAGAAGGCATAACTGGGTGTAAACCATAGCTAGCCTTCAACATTTCCCCCTCTTCTCTCCTGCAAAGGTCAAGTTCTTGGCATTCAGAGACCATCCTTTTTGTCACCCCCAAAATACTGCTAGCTAGGAGACTGAAGACTAAATTTCCTTCCAGAGCCAGCACTGCTTAGCTGAAAATTTTCAACAACAAAATCATGGGATCTCTCTTGCCAGCATCTGTCCTGCTGAGCAGGGATCGAGAACACAAGGAGGGGCAGCTCGACAAGCAACTGGCACCCTGCAAGAGGATGGAGCAAGACCCAGAAACTTATACATTCCTAACAAACCCCCAAAACTAGCCCTCCCTCCTCCTCTCTTGCTTCCCCTTGTGGCTTCAGTCAGGTGATCCAGCCATCTGCAAGACAGAAATAATTGAAAGCACCAAAGTAGATGTCTGTAGCACGCCTGTAAACTGATGGGCTTGAGCACAATGCTTGAAAAAAATCCAAACCCTCTAGGGGTTGCTTCCAGTTTTCTGGAACAATTAGTCTATGCAGAAATAATCTGGATCAATGTTTAGTGTTGTTAAAGCAGGAGGAGCAGGATGCTGGTAGGGATAAGAAAATCCCTACCTCTCCCTGTTCTGTGTGTAACGGTGAACTTGAGAGCAGGAGTCACATCAAAATGCACTCCAAGGCTTCAAAATGCCCAGCAAAAACAAAACACCAAGAATTTGGAAAGATAGTCAAGAAAGTTCAACCCCAACAGAATGCAAAATAAAAGTCTCCAAGGCACACTCTTAGTCATCCTCAGGAATATCATTTCTATGCGTCACATGGGAGAGAAGGAAATTAATACAATTTTTTCAGAGTTAGTATAAGGCCTAACATTGAGCTGAGTAATCATTTTTGTACTCCTCCCTGGTGTCTTTACAGTCCCAAGAAAAAGGACTTTGTTGCAAGCCTCTACAGGTTGGTGCTTGCGACCCTCACGCTGAGCCTCACGGGGATGAGTGATGCTGGGATGTGAGCTGAGATTTATTACAGGTCCCAGATGAATCCAGAGCTCCCTGTCGCTGCCTATCCTCACTGTGCCCTCATGAAACAACTAAATGAAGACAGTGGATCAAACATCCCCTTAAACATTCACCACTGGAGGCACAAACATATTTCCCCGGAGGAGAAAGAGGCACTAGTTGAATTCAAAGTGCTGTTTTAAGCTAATTTTGTTGAGAAAAGTGAAGTGGTTGTGTGAACACTTCTATTTTAAGCCCTAGCAAAGTCAGCCAGGCTGTAAATAAAAGAACTGTCCACATGGGGTTTGCACGGGTTTAACTTCAGGTGGTAGAAAAATCAATGCAAGGTCAACTACTGCAGCTTCTCTGGGTAGACAAGGTTAAGGACTTAACCCTTCTAGTCATGGCATTAGGCAGCTTAGAAAAAGCTTTATATTTCCTCAGAAAGTTTAATTATTTTAATTTCTTATTTTAATAAATAACTGTCTAATAAACCCAGACACTGAGCGGCATTTGGGAAGCTCCTCCAGAGCAGGATCTCAAACATCCTGGCTGTCACAGCTATAGGCAGCTTCCTGTTATTCCCTAAGGAAAGGCTGACTGAAGGCGTCCCTCCCTGTTGCACAGGGAGTGTGTATTTATTGGGAATTAACTCAGTGGTTCAACTCCTACCCAACTGACCAAGCCCACAACAGGTACCTCCAAACAGCACAGCCCTGAATCTGCCTTTTCACTGACTCTTACCAGAAAAAAGTCACCTCAGGCAGATAATCATTCACTTCAATATCTTTAAAATCATCAATGACATTTTAAATGTTGATTTTAGTCTCCAGGGTGTCTACAAAGAGAGCAATTACTTAAGAGAGCTGTATGAACATTTTGCCAATGTATGCTAAAAATGTCTAGTGTGCCTTTATAGGCTTAAAATGGTCATGGGAAAGTAATATTTAAAAAATTTTATAGATTTTTGTCACCAAAATATAGCCTATATTAGCAATGCTGAATAGATTTTATTTCAGCTTGCATTTTCATTTTTTTAGAAATGAATTTACAGAAATAATTTCCAGATGAAGCCATATGACTCCACTCAACCATGATAAGCAAAATGGAAAAAAAAAACGGAAGCGTTCTTTTGCCTTTTTGTTAAAACACAACCTAACTTTTAAAGGTAATTTTTAATCAAAATAGAGAATGTACCATTTTTATATTTTCCGAATAGTAAAAAAATTTAAACTCTTCAAGTACCAAACATCTAAAGACAACTTTGAAAACCTAAAAGAAGTTCACTTTTAGAAGAGTTTGTGAGCCACTAATTTTGAATAAAATTATAACCATTTTTGGACAGCTACCGTTTAGCATTTAGTGCTACAGATAAGCCTTCAACCCTGCAGTCTGAGACATTATGCTCATTATCCATACTAATAGCTCCAGAAATTTCTGAAAACAAATTCACAGAGTTTGACATTTCTTGCTTTCAACAATCTTTTTGGCAATCTTCAGTCCTTATGTATATTAACACATGCAGTGTTACTTAACATATTAATACTAGCAAATGTAAATGCATACAAACATTATTTTTGTTATAATTGCTTTCTACAACACTACTGGGGGGCTCCAGGAGAGCTGGAGAGGGACATGGGAAAAGGGATGGAGGGACAGGACAAATGAGAATGGCTTCCAACTGCCAGAGGGCAGGGATAGATGGGATATCAGGAAGAAATTCCCCCTTTTGAGGGTGTGGAGGCCCTGGCACAGGTTGCCCAGAGAAGCTGTGGCTGCCACATCTGTGGGAGTGTCCAAGGCCAGACTGGATGGGGCTTGGAGAAACCTGGTCTGGTGGAAGGTGTCCCTGCCCATGGCAGGGGGTGGAACTGGAGGGTCTTTAAGGTTCCTTCCCACCCAAACCATTCTATGATTCTATGATAGGACTTTTTGGGTAAATTTGAACAGGTGACTTCACTTTATTTTCATGTCTGCATATGTACACATACTAAAAAGTGAAATACTGACTTAAACAAAATAAGCACAAACAGATAGGGTTGTTAAACTGGACAGAGTGAGCATCTTAGCCCATCTTTTCCTCTCCTGCCCCTCTGAGTGTAAGCAATCTCTAAGAGGGAAGTGATGCAAAGACGAAAGGAAGGAAGAAAAAGAGATGGAAAAAACACCCGCGGAAGATGCTCCAAGTCCAAGGGAGCTCAGGAGGCGGTTTGCACCCACCATGGTGACTCATGACCTGCCCGGCAGCCTCCAGACTGACATTCTGCAGATAGTTGTGGCAGCGTTCCTTGTGCTCCTCCAGAGAACTGCGCTGCTTGTAGCTCCGGCCACAGTAGTTGCACTTGTGAGGCTTCCCCACTGTGGAAAGAATGAGAGCACAGGGTCAGATCCACAGCAGCCCACTTCTGCAATCAACAAAGCTCACACCTCTGCCACAAACAACTCTTGTGATGGAAAGACACCTAAGAAAGGTTACTCAAGCCCCAGACCTTTCTCCCAGCCCCATTTTCCCACCGCACACGCCTCCTCCCACCCGCTGGGTGCTTTGCCCCATCCGTTTTTCGCACTAACGCTGTATCAGCAGAAGGAAAAGGAGGTGGCCTTGGTGGCAAAGCAAATAAACAGATGCCTAGAGGTGGAAAATACCAACCAGCTGAATCACACCCCAGCACTGCCTGCGCGTCGCCAAGACTCGTGGGAAAGAAACTTCTGAGGCCTCTGGTCCATGGCACGAACAGTCGCCTTCACAAAAACGAGCTGCCCCAGTGGCCTAATTCTTCTCCCAGCTGTGGGGAAACCCATTACGTGGCTCAGAGGAGTTCTTTCATTGAGAAAACTTTGCCAAAATTACTCAGGGAGGGTTGGAAAATAAATAGCAAGTAACTTTGGTAACAGCATTGATACATGCCAGAACTGAACAACCACCAGTGATTCAGAGACCAGATAATATTAAAAAATATATAATATAAATATATATACATAAAAATACCAAAGGCCATGTACAATGAAAATCAAGCCAGATGAATGCAAGACGTAACTCAAGTTTTTTAATATTTTTCATTTTGCTCAGCAGCATTAAGCACGAACGGCAAATGCTTCTTAATACACGCAAAACCTGGCACCAAATTCTCATAAATTATATCCATTTCATAGTATGTCATTAAGAAACCACAAGAATGGCCTAGCCCAAGGCCAGAAAGCTAGCCAGAAGGTATTTTGCCAAGTGGTGCTAATAAAGGCTTTTAATATAATTTAAACTTGTAGAACACGAACATTTATCCTCTAATAACTAAAGAGCTATTAAGTCAGTGCTGCAAGTCTACAAAAACACCATTGGCTGCAAACTTCAGAGCTGGCTGAGGGAAGGGGAAGGTTAAACTTCTTCCAGAGTTTCGAAAATCTTAGGTAAGAATTTTAGTTTCTGGCCAAAGAAATTGAGAACACCCTCTGTTGAGTAATCTACATGTTTCTATTGGGTTTGTCCCAATATTGAAAGCTTTTCACAGTCATTTACTTAATGAAATCTGAGCTGTACTAATTGCAGCCAAACTGCACTGTCACCACTGCGAGGGTAAAATGCAAGGAAGCTGGGGGGGGACAGGCACAGCCAAGAACGAGCTGGGCAGAGGGCTCAAACACGGAAAAACCTGAGTCAGGGCAACTCTCTGGGCCCTCAGCAGGACCAGAACATGCCACATCCTATAATGGAAGGAGAAAAAGCCTGAGCCTGTGGTATCAGAACTGGTCCAACATTTGAAAATGTTTCTGTCTCAGAAAAAAGAGATTTGATGAAAAGAACACTCTTGCAGAAAGCCTTGGGTTTTCCCAAAAAGTTCATGTGTGCATTACAGTGGAACAACCAAGTCTTCCACCAAGGAAAAGAAACCCCAGCTTTTACTAAGTATCCAAACTGTGGACTTCTTTATTTATCCTCAAGAAAGCGTGCCTTAGACCAAAGAGTTGTTGTGGCCTTTATTTTGGTTTGCCCACTTGCTTACACTGTTGCCTTAACTGAAGCTGGTAATGGAATTCTCAGTGGAGGCCCAGCGTGAGACTCATTATCATTCCCAGAATAATTGCCCTTGATGCGAATGATCTGGATCGAGCCTCAGCTCTTAAACATAAACCAGCCAGCTCATTCTGGAGGCACCTTTAGGAAAACACAGAGGCTCCCCATGATGGAAAGACTTCTGTAATCACCATTACAATGCTTCATCGTGCATCTTGATGGCATCAATGTGTGTCAGTCTGACACCTTCATTAGAAGCCAATGTGGTGCCTAATAAAAAAAATCCAGTGCAATGGAACAAATTACGTTAACTGAGCTGAAGCAGGGCTGAATTAGCCTACCCAGTTTGGCTACACGAAGCTATCAAGCAACTTAGATAAACTGTAAGACACAAGGAAAAGGGGTGATTGCTTGCAGCTATTTTAGGCAGCTACAATTAACTAAATTATTATCATTTAACACAGAGAGAAATATTCTGCTACAAGCTCATATTATCAAAAGATTTAAAATTAACAGTCAAAAAAGAGGTTTTATTAGACCTCTTCAAATGGTCGCTCCCTGCATTGCAACCATTTCAGTGACTATTCACATACAACATGGTAGAGCTTTTCCAATGGTATCTTGGATGGTCAGCTACCCAAATTCCATCAAATTTGAAGGTTAATAGAGATGATAAAAGTTAATGATAAAGACATGAATTCTACAGGCAAAATGGGATTTGAGGAACATAATTCCTCAAGGAAAGAAACAGTCCCAGCACACACATTCCCTTCTCTGGGGAGAAGATAAGAGAATAAACAACACGTGGCAAATGTTAGTCATGTTGCTTAACACACAACTGCAAAGAATGAAGTTTGTGAGCGCCAGTTGAGCAGGATCAAGCACAACTCCCGTGGGTTTATTTCCCAACTCTGTCCCTCCTGGCTCTAGAGATGCAATCACATCATAGCCCCATAGGTGTAAAATCTGATTTACATTATAAAATTACATAGAGTGACTGTGACTTGTGTTAAAGAGCAAGTGGTCGGGTCAGACCACACTGGAATCAGTTCTGATAGCAGGAGTTTATGTCACGAGCAATTCCTACAGCCCATTTGGTAAGAGGTTCAGTGAGCTGAGGCAGCAACTACAGTCTAGATTTTAGAAATTGTATCATTGTGACAAATGTCAAGCCACTGAAATGGCTGCAAATATCCCCTTGTATTCTCAAAGAAGTTAATGACAAAAAAAACCGGAAGTGAATGTTGCCAGTGGGTATACATTTCTATGTATTTCATATTACCTGACAGAAAGCTGCAAAAGCCTTTTAGAGAATTCAATTTCAGTGATAATCTCAACAGCATACTTTGTTCCACATAACAACCCGACATGAAAACACATGACTGCCGAAAAAGATTTCAGCCTTTATCAAATACTTTACTGTAGGTAAATAGCGATATTCAAAATTTGCCCCCAAAACATGTAGGTGACACTACTGGACATAAGCAGCCTCTGTCTACAGGGCATGGACTTGAGGTAAAGAGTCCAACAGCACTACACCTACCAAACCCCTCTCAAAACCCCATTAAGGACAGGTCCTTCCACCACGGAGCCATTTCCACTGTGAAACTGCTCCAAGTTTGCTTGATTTGAAGCTGACGTCTCCAAGATCCGCACATACGTGGACACCACATTCTGCATCATAGGCAACCACCGCTTGCCAAGCAAAGTCAGGTTGGAAATTCCTGGTTTGGGGTAATTATTCCGTCATCGCCTTTTCAGGATCAGCAATCAGATAAAAAATCACCATCACTTAATCTCACAAAAATGACACGGCACAGTCAATGCAAACAAGCCCAAAAACTTGAGAAATCTTCGATCTGTTGTTGAACTGGGAAAGACCAGAGCGCTGGGCAAAACCCAGTGGCCACACCTATGAAACAGCTAACACGAAGAACATAAAAAACCCACTTTATATTTCTTACTGAAATGTCAGAATTTCCACGTATTTAAGCTCAGATTTGGACAGATGACAACATGGCACAGAAAACCCACAGTGGAATCTCAGCCTCAAATGGAAAATATTATGACAGTCACAGTGTAAAAGACATTCAAATTTGAAGTACAATTTTTACCCTGGAAACAGGTGAACCACTCGTCGAAATTCACAGCAAAACGTATTTTTCTTGTGAAATTAAAATGCTCATGTGGAGGGAGGAGGGGAAAGAGGAGGAGGACATAAAAGCAAGGTGTTTCTGAGTTAGGAATACTTTGAGTCCTGTGGGTGAACTTTGATAGCTGAGAAGTCTGCGTGCAGCGACAATGAGATGGTGTAACTCTAAGGTCAACATTCAAGACAGAAAGCAGACTTGGGCCTAGGGAAACTTCTATAAAGTCATAAAAAAAGGTCAGTGAAAGAGAAAGAGCCCGCAAGGCATTCACGCAGCATTTTGCTCTCAAAAGAGTTGGGAGTGCATAGCAGAATATAAAGTAAGTCAAAGGGAAACAACAAGGCATCCCAGGTACCACCTTGCCATAAGCATAGAAAGCGAGACAGGCTTATGGAACGGGTTCAGAGCTACAATGCACTTCAGTGAGCTAAAATCCTGCCTCCCTTAAGAGCACTGACACAACCCTCCCTGTTTTGGGTAGCACATTGTCCTCTGCAGCAATGCAGTGCAGAATTCCTCCCTGTCCATTCGCTCATGTCTCAGGTCCCGGCCACAGCTCGAGCACTCACACCTCCTGCTCAGGCAGGGCCGGGCATTGCTGCCCATGTGACATGCACCAGCCCAGTCCAAGGAGCAGAGACTTTGCCTCAGATTTCCATTCCTTTTGCTCCATTGCCCTGGCCAGACTGTGGAAGTGGAGCCAGCCAGGATTTTTGCACTGTATGACCACCTAATGTAGCTACTTTTGGCTCAGACCAAGAGACCCTCTGACAGCAGTGCACTGAGTGGGACTTACTTCTGTAAAATTGGAACTCCTGCTCAGCCCTTAGCACCCTGGAGCTGGAGCAGACATCAGCACTCTCCAACTGAACCTTTCTGAAGCAATTTAAAGTTCAAATGTTCTTTTGAGCTGATACTTCACAGAATCACAGAATGAACTAGGTTGGAAAAGACCTTTGAGATCATCAAATCCAACCTATGACCTAACACCACCTTATCAACTAAACCATGGTACTGAGTGCCATGTCCAGTCTTTTTTCAAACACCTCCAGGGACGGTGATTCCACCACCCCCCTGGGCAGCCCATTCCAATGCCCAATCACTCTTTCTGTCAAGAATTTTTTCCTAATGTCCAGCCTGAACTTCCTCTGGCATAGCTTAAGGCTGTGTCCTCTTGTCCTGTCAGTGGCCGCCTGAGAGAAGAGACCAATCCCCACCCGGCTACAACCTCTTTTCAGGGAGTTCTAGAGAGTGATAAAGTCTCCCCTGAGCCTCCTTTTCTCCAGGCTAAACAACTCCAGCTCCTTCACCCACTCCTCCTAGGTTTTGTGTTCTAGACCCTTCACCAGCCTTGTTGCCCTTTCCTCGATGCATTTGAGCATCTCAACACATCAGTGAGGCTGCAGAGTCCCCCACCATAATCATAACCTTTATTAATTCATTAATTGTTTTCTTCCCTAAAACTGGAAGGTGCCTGAGTGAAGGAAACTGTTCTGCAGTCACAAAGTGCCTACAAGGCAGCCCTCTGCCTTGAATGGGACTTATCAGGGCACAATCAGCTTTAACACAGAGGTAGGAAATGTGATTAAGGCGCTGGGTTGGGACTAGGGAGCGTAGGGTTCAACTCTTGGTTACACTACAAATTTGTGACTGCAGGCAAGTTATTCTGATTTCCTGGGCTTCAATTATTCATACGTATGATTAAGGTAATAATTCCCTTCTTCACAGCATGTAAATGAACTCGTGCACTTTGCCAGATGCACAGAGGCTAATTTTGTGGAGCACTCACAAGTAGGGAGACACAGAAAAATAGCACTGGTACCTCTACTGAGAAACTAAGGACTTAGTAATACACTGTGATTATATTAGATATGGGAGTGAACATTAAAGAGCGGGACGAGATTCTTAGGATGGCACAGAGCAGTGGAACAATAAGAAAATCAAATCAGAAATAAAACAACATGTGGCATTGTGAGGCCATGTGCTTCACGGAGTCCTTTCAGACTGGGAAACAGTGAGCACAGGGAGATGTCAAACGCACCGAGCTTGGCGACATTTACCCCACATGGGACAAAAAAGAGAGGGCACAATAGTTGCAGAAAGGTGGCTATAACAGCTGCTGTTGTCCTTCCCACCTCCAGTTCCCCGTGCCAAGGATGCAGTTGTGAGAGCCAGAGAGGGCCGAGGCAGAGCCCAGGCTCCAGCAGGAGGGCTGAGGCTGTGGAGATGCAACATGGTGGCTGTGCCTCGCTACTGCAATTAAACAGTGCACCTCGGCTTGTCTACGGCTGCCTGGCTCAAAGCCTCACACACAAAAATATTTACATGAATAACAGTCCCCTGAACAAACTATTCACAAAAAAAATTAGAGTGAGACCTAAGCCCATGCTGGCTCTGAGCAGCACGTAGCTTTGCAAAGGGAACTGCCTCCCACTCCGAAGCTGTATCTCACTGCTGTGCTTAATGACTGTAAATGTGTTAATTGAAATTCATGGGGGCTCTTTGATGNGAGATTACACACACACACACACAGAGAATACCTGTATATACTGCAGTTCAGAAATAAGGTCAAGTTCCACACCCGGCCCAAGATTGTCCAAGACAACCTGCATGCAGAAGTCACAACATGTAAACATCTAAAATAAAGCTTCAGGCTGCTAGAGCACACAAACACACGGACTGGAGACACCCAGTGTCAAGTGCATCCTCTCCTGAGGGCCCAACCTGGGACATCTTAAACCAATCTGAGTTTCAGAAAGAACAAAATCTCTAGACACATTATGAAAGCTTCATATTAATTTTTTAATCTTCCCAGTCCAAGAGCAGACAGCAATACCTGAGGTATGTTTTAAGGGATGCAGATACGTTTCTGGACCTCACAGAATTCTGATGTCTCCGTTTTACAAGGACCTTTTAGATTAACATATTTTAGGCCAAGTATTAGGGTTCGTGAGGCCATGTGGTAAAGGGCTGAGTCACCAGATCATGCAGTAGAGGAGATCACACAAGTAGAGCTGCGCTTAGTAAGGTTTCTGGACACCTCAAAAGGTTCAAAACTCAAACTGCAGCAGTACAACAGGAGAAGCCTACATACAGGTCTTCGGGCAACTGATAGTGTCTTGACTTGGAGCTCGCAATAGAGCACTCGACCGATTTCATGACCTCGCGGCCCAATGCCTCTTAGTCAACATTATTATCAATTGCCTATTGACATATATGTGGCTGTTCAACAGCCACGTTTTGTGAGGTTCTCAGCAAATGAAAAACAGCTAGTCCTGACTTTTTGCACAGTAGTAGTCAATGATAAGTGATTTCTGTCAACAGCTACCATGTCCTATTACAGCTGGCAGCAAAACACAGCGGGGTACTTGTGGTACATCAGCACCCAGTGAAACAACGGCAAAACATCGCACCTCCAACCCCGGTGTTTTCTAGACACGCCTGCCTCTCCTATAAACACCTCCAGGGCACAAACCAGCAGCTTGACACCTGCATCTACCTGCCAGTTCTTTATAGCACTGTCAAATAAGCAGCAAGCAGTGAGTACTGTACCAGTGTTCAGTTCTCCCTCGATGTTCCACGGCAAGCAGTGCTGAACACCAGATTATACACAAACCCTGAGGACATCATCTATGCTACAGCTTGGCTAGAAGTAAATGCACTAGTCAGTAAAATCTTTTCCTATCCATATCCTGTCTATAGTAACCACAGCGAGAATCTAGAGTAAATCTGTAAATATCAGTGCTCAGGTACAGCATCTAAGGGGTTGGGTCCTTATGTCCTTATCTGTACCTTCAGGAGGTTCTGCCTGCAGTTATTACTGTAATAGATGTTTCAATTTATTTTGCAGCTACTGGTGCCTGTGTTATATAATGATTCATTAGATTGTATTTATTTATTAACCCATCTCCAGAATTTTACAGATAAAACAATGTTTCAATCTGCCACCAGGGTTATATATAAACAGGTGCCCTTTTTGTGCCAGAAGTTTAACAAACAAACAAACAAATTAACTAACTCACTCACTCACTCACTCCTATTTCATTGGCACAGTCACAGAATTACCGAAATCTTCCAGATTGTCCAGATATTCACACAGCTCCTGCCACAATCTTGCAGGACTCATTAAAAAAGAAATAGCAGAAATCTTACACCCCATTTTTTTCCTTTGCAGCACAGAAGACCGTTCACTTTGCAGGTTTGTATGTGGTATCTGTGTATGTGTGAAAAACAAAGGAAAATGTACCTGTCTATGTGAAAAAATGCAAATAAATTATGCACCAAATCACGGAAAACACAGATAGGGACAACAATGTTGCATTTATTTAATAATGTTGAAAGAGATGAAATTCACGGGTATGTGCTCCAATTCTATGTCTCAAGAAACATGTATTGCACTACATAGAAGCTCTCATCTTATATTTCTCATGGTTTAACTGTTTCCTTCATTTGCACCTGGCAAAAGGAACCTGACACTCAATTTTTAGTTTACATTAATGCCAATGAAGCGTTCCGATTTCCCTCCCCACATATATCGGAAAATTTCAAGTGCAAATGTTCTGCACTTAATGCTGCAAGGCCACCGACCCGGACGCACTGTCCAAGTCCCATGCCAACATGTCCCAGAAGGTCCAGAGCCCCAGCACTGGTGGGGAATTCTACATGGATTCTGAAATGCTTAAATAATATTAGAAAAGGACTCTGTTTAGATTGCACTCTGGTGCTGAGATGAACTAACACAAACCAGGAAGTCCAGAAAATAACTGGTGTTTTATCACCTGGCTGGCTTCAAAGCGACATAAAAGCAGCCAGGTTTACCATCACTTACTTTTAAAGGGGTAGAGGCCCTCCAAGGAATACAAGAGGTGACTTCGGAAAGGAGCCTCCACCCTGCAATGTCTCCATGCTATCTGGATGTGGGTGGGAACGGGCTGAAGAAAGAGGTTAAACCTTAACTCTGTGTACCAGCTCTGTACTTTCCACTCCACTTCAGACCTTTAACATTATATAAAGCTGACTTGATAAGTGGAGTGTTAATTTGTTCACAAGGCAAATCTTCCAAAATGTGCTCATTGGCTTCTTTTCATTTTAACCCTGCCCCAGCAGAGTGAGCAGGTAAAATGAAAACAAGTTTAGGTTGGCCTGCTGTTCCTCTCTGCCCTGTCCTGTCTGCTCCCTATGAGTGCCACAGCTCAGCAGGAATGTCAGTGCCTGGAGATCCACATGTCATCGCAAGCCAGGCTCTGACTGCAGGTGGGGAGGAACAGCTCCCAGGGGCAGCGCAGGGTGTGGGTACCTCAGTGCAGATCAGGAATGCTGCCGGACAAACACTCCCTTCACAAGTGCTTTTGTTTGGGGGTTTTTGTTTCTTCTTTGGGTAAAACAAATGTAGATGTTGGGCCAGATTTGTCTATAGAAGCAATACCCTGAAGCCAATTCATATCAGCTGTGTGCAGTTCACATTTATTCCAAGTGCAGCTCCTCTGCATCTGCTGCAGAAGCCCCTGAGCATTACAAAGCCAACAGAACACAAGAATTATTTGGAGCAGGCAGTGTCAAACAAAGTGCTACCAGGTATCCTATACTATATAAACAACAGGAGACAGAGAGAATACACCATGTTGAGCTTTCACTATAACACTAGGTAAGTTTTTCTCCTGCATAAAATCACTGAGCAAGCCCTTAGCTCATTTCTTCTCATCCTGTGGCAATAAGTGCCCCTGTTCCACTTACATGCTCCTGTGTGAGAAAAAGCATCTTTTAGCACCTGGCATCTTTCAGTTTTACGTCTTGTATTAGCAGGCAGAAAGAATACACTCCCTTCCTGTAAGTTTTCCCTTTTCTTGTCACTGTCAGAAATAAAGTTTTGGAAACTGACTATTAAGACCAAGCTGTCATGAAGATAACAGCAACTTGGGAAGAGTAATACTGACAGCTCCTCTTCTTTTCCCAACTACTGATGTTGAGAGTTTTCACTTATTTTGATCAAGGCCAACAGTGAAGGGAATCTTGCTTCCAAAAGGAGGTCAGGCTGTGAAACTAATGGGCTCCTTTGGGACATGAAAATTGTTATTCACATTTTTCTAACTGCCCAGGAATCAGTGCGGCCCATGCCTTCGTGTTACCCTCGTTGAAATCTGCTGTTCAGGCATGTGGTTTTGCCATGTCTTGCACCAGTGTCAAATGAGGTCAAACAGTAAGAGAGCTGACTGTATCCTTCCACCTGCACAGCCTTCCCTTTCCCTGCACTTGCTCTCTGCCTCACAACACGTGTGTTTATCACCAACGATGCAGAGCAGCTCGAAATAAAGGTGGGACTTTTCTCACCTACACCAGTGGTCTTTACTGCTCCATGTTCAAAATTAACCACAGTATTTGGCAGGAGGAAGCCATGACCATTTTGTAGGAAAATAATTCTCAGCACAACAAAGTTAACAGTAAAGGTACCTTTTAAAGGATGATGGGGTCCTTTAAGAGACGAATCTGAGATACTGGACAGCTTCTGTTCTAGCACAAACCTCTACATCAAGTGTCTCAGTCTGATAGTGAAGCTACATTAATCTTTTCTAAGCAACAAAATTCTGCAATCCCTGTTACTCTCAATATTTTTCCTAGTTGTTTTTTTGGTGATTTTTGTTGTTTTGGGTTTGTGTGGGGATTTTTTGTTTGTTTGGGGGGGTAGTTGTTTGTTTGTTTCAATATAAAAAATAAATAACAACAATTTCAGAGCACTTCTTAATACCCAGGATTTTTTAGTCTTGTTCAGTAGAGAGAATGAGTAGAAAGGGAGGGAGGAAGGAAAGATTTGGGGTTTTAGGATGTTTCCTTTTTGGTGCAATTAGCTTTGCACTACAAGTCCTGAACAGATTCAGAAACTAATAGTGACTGAAAGTGAGGTAGACAAAATGAAAGGGAATTAAATATGGGTGTGAAATTAAAGCAAGAGGAAGAAAAAGGAAAGAAGGGAAGAAAAAGCAACTGCTTAGGCTGAAAGTAAAGACAGAAAAGCTGGACAACAGAAAATAGCTCTCTAAGCATCCAGAAATACTTTTAAAAGGTTTCCTGTAAAAGCTGGGAATTTAGGAAACTCTGACTATACTTAACTACACTCCCTGATTAAAAAAAAAAAATCATACTGAAGGCTACACTAGGCTCTTTGAAATAGGTGATTTCATCCAGAAGTCTGAATTAAGAGTGAAAGGATGTAAATTTTCTTGCTCCTCAATACCTGGAAGAAAAAACATCTTTATCATTTTCTTACATCTGTTCTTTTAATTTGTGTGGAAAGTCTCATAACTGAGTCAGCAGATGGGAATTTAGAACATCTGGGTTCATTCCCACCTGAGACACTGCTGTCTTGCCTTTGTCAAGTCCCTTTCTGCTGGCCCTCTGGGTTCCTCCCCTGCAGAAGGTGGCTGGGTGGTAAACTTTCCTCTCGTCTTGGGCTTGAACTCTGAGAAATGACTGCATCTCACCAAGAGTTGCATATCACCTGACACAGAATGGCCCTTTCCCTCCTCACCACCATGATGTGATCCTGTCCCAGGGCCTGTACTCCAGCACTTCATGCTGATCAAGGCAGAAATCTTGTGCTTCTCAACCAGAACTGTACTCGCAGCCTCTCAAAGTTGGCTCATTTTTAGCCCTTGGAACAAACTCACTGCTTGTAGAAGACCATATGAACATAATGGATACATTTTTCACAATATAGCTAACACAGACATTTTACTATGGCATGTAAAAGCCCAACAAAGCACTTTTCCTGGTGAATGATCTATTCTTTGCAGCTGAACAGCTTCATTCCAACACAAGATGCCAGAAATCAAGGCTTTGGTGCTGCCTGATGGAAATGTAGCTATGGATAGTGAGACACCCTGACCCTACAGCATTACCAACACCTGCAGTTTCACCCCAAGTCAGACACCATACCGTGCCTTCCTTCAGCTCCCAGCTCCTGGAGTCAGCTGACCAAAGAGGAAAAGTTAACTTGCATGTTTGCTCACTCACTCCCTTCCCACTCATGAAATAAATATCGTAAGGTAAATAAAAAGGCCGATTTATCACCTTGCACTTTTATTTGGAAGTATCTATGATATGAGAATGCAGATCCAAGATGTTTTAATTCCTGGGGTCAGAAACTCATGAATAGTGTAAACTCTGAGGAATTATGGCAATATCCGTGGAATTTCTTCAGATTAGTAAAACTACAACTGATACCAAAACATCAGCAAAAACCACTTCCGTGAACCACCTATTTCCTACTGGAAATTTTCCACTCTTCCGTTGTTTCAAAATTCAGTGGAATTACGATGGATTTTTTCCCTAAATGTTCTCCAACTTATGACTTAAATAATTTCCCTGTTCCATCCTGGCGTTTTATAGGAATAAAACTAATATTATATATGAATCACAGAATAAGGTGTCTCGTATAAAAGATATCATTCTGTTAGGAAGACATTCTGAATGGCACATTCAGTATGCATTTACACTATGGGCTCCATACCCAGTACATCGACTGTATCGGTTTTTGTTTTCATAACCTATTCCTGACACCCAACAAGAACTGGGAGTGCTGCTCCAGGATTTGGCAAGAAGGAACAGGCTGTGGATGAGCAGGTTTCTCTGACTCACCTACACGGATCAACAAGGAAAAATAAAAGGGAGAGGGTGGGGATTGCAAAGGGAAAAAAAAGGAGAGAGAGGAGTGACGTGTTCCCTTGGATGCAGTGTGTAATGCTGCTGGCAGCCTGCCTGCTCCGGTGCCACAGAGTTCCAGACATGCCAGTCCAGCTGACTCAGCTCTTTGGAAGAAGGAAAGGGAAGGGAGAAATTTCTCAAACGTTTCTGATACCCGAGGGACAGGGATCGCTGGGCTCTCCTTGAGGATCTCTGAACGCTCCTCTCACACCAGGGACTTCAGCGGTGTCCCCAGAAGGGTATTAGAGATGCCCACACGACAACCTTATTCAGAACTGCTTATGTTTGCACCAAACCCTGCCTCTGCGGCTGTTGGAAAATTCATCAGCACAGCTTTATCCCACAAACCAGAAATGTCAGGCCTTTCCTAGCCAAGGCTAACTGCTCTCAGACAAGACACTGTCTCCAAGGAGACGAGCAAAATGCAGGCACATGAAGGGTATCCAAGTGAGAGAGAGTCTATGGCCCATGTCATTTTTCTATATAACAATCTCAACATGAGAATCTCCGCAGTGCATTTTTTTGTATGTGATTTATTTTTTAGAAAGACCTTGAAGCCCTTAAATCATCTAGGCTCTGGCTACCTGTGAGGCCAGCTCTATCCCATGAGGCAACACCTGTTAGAAACAGCCCCAGTTCTGTTCGGCTGGAGGAGACCCCTGTGTTATCATCACAGAATCACAGAATGGTTTGGGATGGAAAATCATCTCGTTCCAACCCTCCCTGCCATAGGCAGGGACGCCTTTCACTAGACCAGGCTGCTCAAAGCCCCATCCGGTTTGATCTTGACTTGCACTCCACATAAATGAGGCAGGAGGGACAAAGTACCTATTTCCTGGCAAAAGGAACTGGAACACAAGGCTTAGGCTGTCAAAGCCACTAATTGCCACTGAAATCAAGCAGACCTCACCGCTTCTAAAGATAAGAGCCACATTGAACTAGTCCCAAAACGAGCACTGGGATGAGCCTGTCTTAATTTTCCAGTCAGGATTCTCACCAAGAGAGGTCCTTGACTGTCTCAAGAGCACACGAAAACATTTATGCCTCTTGCTGGAATAGAAGGAAAGGACATGTGCTTGGGGAACACATTCCCCTAACACAGAGCAGCTGGCACCAATCACTGGCAGCACTTCCCAGAGGAAGAACTACTCTTGTACCTTTGATACAAAGAGCCCAAGCAACCTGTAAGCAGAGGCTCTTCCAAAGGGATAGCTCTGTTTGGCTGGGCAGTGTCCCATCCAGGTGCTCTTTGTCAAATAGTTCAATAGTCAGGGCCTCACTAGCATTTCTCCGGCTTCAGGAATGAAGATAGAGATCTTGACTTGCTGTTGCAAGGCAGGGAGGGAACCTGGGGCACCCTGTCTGAAATCAACACAGCACAGTTATGCAAAACATGTGTGCAACTGGCATCTCTTGTGTAATCCTGGGTGCAATCAACCTCTCTAACCACTCCAGAAAGGAAGGAGGGGCAGAGGGTGGAGAAAGTTCACACTTAGATCAAATAAAAAATGGGAAAATATCCAGAGAGCTTTAGTCAGGTAAAAACACAGTTCCCTCTCATGGGAAACCTCCAGGACAAGTTTCCTTGAACTTCACACAGGGTTATAAATAGGAGGAAAGTCACCCAGAGTTCAGTACAGGTTCACTGTAAAAAAAATCTAGACATTCTCATTTTCCTTCTTGAGTGATATCCATCAGTATCTTAGCTGTAAGCCAATTCATAATTACAGGCTGCTGAGAGCTTGGGAGAATGTACCAGTAGCAGCTTTCCTCAACTCTGCTGTGGCGTGGGTTATGGGTTATTTCTGTCCCCCTTTAGTTTCTCTTGGCTTCCTTTCCAGATGGCAAAAATACCTCTCTTACACCTTAAAACATATGCTGTCAAAAATGTCAGGGGCGGTTCTCCATTTCACACTGCCCTGTAACAGAGCTCTAAGATATCAATGAAAGAAGGCCTCACACCACTGTTGGGTTCCAAGCTCAAACATTCTCAAGCTGAAAGGTTTCACAAACTCCTTCAAGAACTGACAAAGCCCAGCTCCAAACGCTAGGTCTCCTTTTCCCAGAGACAATATGCAGAAGTTTTTTGCCCTTGAAAATGATTTTCTCAGAGGGAAAAAGGAACCCTGTTTCCTCCTTAGAGCTGCTGTGGTATTTGCTGCTCAGAGTACGTGCAAGAAGTGGTCTTGGCTTTGTTGAGATGTGCCTTGGTCAAGTCAAAACCATGTTTGCATCTCAAGGGCATGAAAAAGTTTTCTGTCACCTCTTGAATCTCTGTCTGCAAAACCCACTGCAGATACCTTGGTGGCTGGCTCTGGAGCAGGAGGGCTCCTGGTGTGCTGCATCGTGTCCCTCAAGCTTATCCTAATGCAATGAGACACCCAATTCCCTGCACATGCAACACCTGCACCTTAAATCCTGGGTTTGTATGTACACGTGCCAACTTGAGCCTAAAAATACCAGATTTCTGAGACAATCCCTGGTGACAAGGAAAACAAGGCTTCTCTAGCTGGAAGTGAAAGGAGCAAAGGACTACAGATCTTTAAATACACGAGCTACTAGAGCCTCACCTGCCAGCCTGCCCATGGCAGTTCTGGTGCAGAAAGACAAGTGATGCACACAAAGCTACCTCGGTGCTTAGGTCCCTTAATTTGCAAATTTGGTCTCATGGGGTTTTCATTTTCTCATCACTGAGAAACAGATAACAAGGAGGCAACAACTCATACCCACTTCACACAGGCTTGGGGCTGATAGAACAGATAGGGGTTTTTAAAGAAATGACGCAAAAATTGCTGGCTAAGTAGTAAGTCCTTCAGTATTGTTAATAATCACCTTACAACTGTGTCCGAGATAATCATGTTGGTATCAGGGTCTAATACCTCAGTGGTTATGGTAACAATACAAAGTTATTATTCCTTCCCCTTTGTAATTATCTCATTTCACTCCTGCACAAAGGCTAAGTAAAACTAAGGAGATCATGTACAGCGCTGTGCAGCTGGGGCACCAGCACCACTGAGTACTCTACGATGTACTTACACGACCTTCATCGCAGAAATACATGTGTGCCTTGCCGTGATTCCCACGTGCTGCCCTCTCACCACCTCAACTAGGTAGAGAAGTGCTTTTTATTTCCATTTTACTGGCAGGCAGCTGGGGCAGAGATAAGGTTAAGGGGTCTGCATCTGTACTGGCCCCTGTTTCCAAAGCATCAAATGACTTTGCAATTTAGGTCCCTCATAAACGAGTGAATAAGAGTAGCAAAACCATTCAAAATTAGTAATAAAAAGAGATGAGAGGATTGGAAGATAAAGACAGACTAGAACAATCAGTGCTGGACATATGACTACAGCCTATCATAGTGTAAACTGAGCAGAGGAATCACAGACACAAAAGATAGTGTTAGAAAGAGCAATAATCTGCAACAAAAGAAAGAATAGTTAAGGTTAAATATCAGGATGAGAGTCATAGCTATAAAAAGCAGATGGGAAGTGGAACTGTCTCCCTAGAGAGGCAACAGAAACAGTCTCTCTGGATGTTTAAAAAACAGGTTAGGCATGGTGTTTAGAAGCACTGCTGCTCTAAGAAGTCTTACCACATTCATGCTTTTTTGATGCCAGTAAAATCCCACATATAGCACTGTGGCAGAATAAAAGCAGAGAGGAAAAAGAAAGTCACTGTCTTATTTGCTGCTCCAGAACAGGAAGGCTGGCCTAGGAACTGGCAGCACCCAGCAGTGGAGAAGGGCCTGTGTGCTCTCCAAATTGTAGCCCAGAAGGGCAGGATCAGGTGCTTTGCTCTGTTCCATGTGGCCTGAGGCAACACAGAGAGGGACAGAATCTGGGTAATGATGCCAGGATGTGAATTGCTAATGTGGAGGGGAGACAGGAGACACGCAGAAAACTGATGTCGGCAGTTTCATCCCAAAGACAAACTTCCATCCTTGCTTGGGTATTTCATCAGGAATGAACCAGTCACAATTAATGAGGGCTGACACCACGTGAATCCTACACCGTGGTGCTGCCGCCAAAACAAGAACCTTGTTAACTCCAAGCACTGCAGAGGACTTGCTGGTAGACCTGGTAGAGACATAGCGAAGCCATGGTCCACTGGGAGAGGCAGCAGGAGGAACCAGACCAGTCTCACAGACACCAGGATAAATCTTAGCACCTGCTAACCTTGCTGTGAACTGACATTAAGAATGAGAATGCTCCCATGGTGTTGGTGTCTCTCATCTCTAGGAGAGGGGAGAGTCTTTCTCTATGCAGCCAATTTACAGGGAGCCCCCAGGCACTAGAAGAACAGACCACCTCCTGCTTGCACTGGGGCATCACAAGAGACAGGGAGCTGCAGGGCATCTGCTCCTGCTATCTCAATCACACACTCCAGACAGGAGTGAGGGAAAAGAGAAGAAAAGCTGATACCCAGTCCTAAAAGAGAGAGGGATTCATGAGGTTAGTACACAGCCCATCTACCTTCGCTTGCCAGGACCACTCCTCCCATTTCTCTGTCTTATCTGTCAGAAGCAGGTTTCCTGCATCAAACAGTTAAAGACTGATTCCTAAACTGCAGCAGATAAGAGGGAATTCTTTATGGAATTTCAAGACTTTTAAAGTCCAAAATAAAAAAGAGAACACTCCTTGCTTTGGGTGGAACCATATCTTTTCAAAAGTTCCCCTGAAAACAAAGACCAAATGTACTTCGCTGGAATGATCAAGATCCTACAGCATCTTTGAATCAAAGATTTCTTTGATTCATGATTTCTCAGCGGTAATTATACTCCGTAGAAAAGACCAAGCTGAGATAATTCTGAGCATAAAAGATAATCTTTCCATATAGCAGATACCAGTATTTATCACAGTAGTGCTCTGGAGATGAAGATGGCCCCTCCACTCCCAAGTCCAGGTGGGGCTCTAGCAAAGCATGGGATACAAGAGGGCCCCACAGAGGATTAAATTTTAAACAAGGATCCCCAGGGGATGAAGCCCTGGCATAGCAAACTCCTACCCCTGTACACATTTTGAGCTTACCTTCTAAAAACGCACACACAAATAATTGGAAAGCAGAATATCAGAGATTTTAGACTCTCTGCAGCACAGAGTGAAGGCCTCTAGGTGCTGGAAGCGCTAATGAGAAGCAGAGCTGCTGCAGGACTGAGCACATGCTCACAGCGGTTTGGAACCCGCAGCGCGTTTAAAAAAACCCAAAATTATTTTGTGACAAGGGTAATTCCACTGAGTTTAACTGAAATAGCATAAGAAAACCTGAGAGGAAGAGCAGCTCTGCCTGATTACATAGAGCTCCAAGTATCAGATCAACAGAATAAATACCCACCAGCTCATCACAGCTGAGGGAAGATGCTGTTTGCTAACTTATCCGGAGAAATGGGATTTCTATGCAGAATATCCCCTTGCCTCTTTGCATACACATTTGATTTTTCACAGATAGTATCCTATGTGTCCGCTTTTAATTTTCTTCCCCATTCACAAAGTGTTTGAGTCAGTCCAGTTCAGAGTATAACTAGAACTTCAGATCACAAGATTCATCTAATTATGACATCTCCATCCTCAAAAACATGGTTACAGAGTAGATACTGGGCCTTTTAAGAGTGGAGATGTCAATAGTGGCAAAAGGTCCCCCAAGATGAAAAAGAGCAGTTTAACACATTGACTTCATTATTCTTAATAACCATCCTTGCCACTGTTTCAGTAATTCTCGCTGGTTTTTGACAGCTGGGAACTCATGCACAGCACTGTGTATTCCAGCACTTGTTCATCCCATTTTTCAGCCAAACTGAGACACTCAGAAGTGGGACTCTCCCAAACACGTATCGAGGCAGGCATGTCATCAGGACTAGGGAACAGGTTCCTTCTACCTCTGAGCACAGTTGCACACACAGACATCACTCCTCAGGTCTGCCATCCAACCCCAGGTGAGGGGACACCTCGGATGGTTCACTGCCACCCAGGCAGGGCTGAGAGGAAAGTCCTCATGGACAAGAAGAGATGAGAAAGATGGACTTGCTAACCAACAAACATGGAAAGAGCTCCCATGAACGGGGCATTTTCCTTTTTAATTATATGTGCCTTTTATCTTGCACACTGTACATGGTTTGCTAAGATTGTGCTTTGGGGAGTTTCTGCCTAAGCCTTTCTTTTCAAAACAAAGGCTTTCTGCTTTTCTTCTCCCAATAAAGGGGTACCATCAGTTCAGTGCTATTGAAGAGCTAGGCAGAAACAAACACGCGGCAGCAATGCAGGAGGAAGAGGGGGAAGAAAAATAAATATTTTTTAAAAGCAAAAAAATTGTTTGGAGGGGACACTTACTAAGCAGGAAAGCAGTAGCTTTGAAGCAAATTTTAAAATGTATTGTGAGGACAATCTTCTGTGAAAAAATAATAATCTGACTACTCACTCTCTTAGGAAGAAACAGACAGTAAAACTGCTTTCATATATGAATAACACTTACATACTCCCACAGTAATGAACATGACTGAAGGTGCCAAGTAAAAAGAAAAATCAGGAAATTCCAGAATTAATGTTCATGTCGACAGTTTGTGTGGACACATGACGAGACAGTCTTTTAAGCACTAAACAATTTGCACAGAGGACCATCCTTACCAAGTGCAATGGATGGATGATTCTCACTTAGTCAAAACCTATTCTGAGTTTTGTTTTCTCCTTAGCAAGTGATCCCATCCCTCATTTCTGACTTACTGTCCAAGCAACTCTGATAACTGAGGTGCCTGTGTTTGCTATGGGCTCTTCCAGATTGCTCATCACTGCAGCCTTGACTTTTTCAAGCACTGTCAGAGCATTTATGTTTACAACAGCATTATGAGGGGAGGGCTGACTCAGCTCCATTTTAGACACAAGAGAAATCCATGCCAAAAACATAACTGCTAAGTTTATGTGCCCATCTGAGGATGCCTGGCTTTTTGGGGTAAAACAGCATCAGGCTGTCACACCTTTCCAAGTATGGAGGTCAACATCTGGATGGCTTTAACCACCAGATTGACTGTCAGATTCAGCTGCCTCTCTTAAAACTTCTGGGGTTTGTTCATTAACTGCCTGCAGCAGAATTTCTCTCATATAGTTTGTCTTTGCCATTGTCTTGTGCAATTCCAGAGAGGATGGAGAAGACAAGCATGTTTCAGGGTGAGATAGCAGGTACTCTGTGAATGCCATCAGCAGATTGGCTTTGCCTGGATGTTTTTCCCTTTAAAACAGCAAAAGCCAGGCAAGATGAAGCCAATTCCCGCTAATTTGTCCAATGCATCCTGCAGGACAGGGCTACCAACTTCTGCCCCAGCACTCCACAGCCTGTCCTTACACTCCCACCCTGGAAGCCCCCTCTGCACCTCTCTTATATTATCTGGGTTGTGGAACTATGGAGTTAATTCTGAAAACAACACCTGAAAGTCCTGTAAGTACCTTGAGGTACATGCCCACTCTTAGTGTAATTCTGCACATGAATCTCTCCCTAGGCATTATCCTACTAATGTCCTGAAGGCATCATTATATTCCTGAAACCAAAGCAGCTGCATGTGGGAGGAAAATATAGACATAAAGTTCATCAGAACCCCATATGTCCATAAAAGGTAAATAATCGCAGGAGTAAATCACTGCAAGATAAGTCCTTAATTATTTAGGGCTAAACAGCAGTAGCAGCATTACAGATGCGAAGCAGTATTTTGTTAACCACTCAGCCTGGGAACACTTACACAGTAAGATATTATTCTGCACAAGAAGATAAGGCAAAATGTAGATTGTGATGCTTAGAAACATTTTCAAATCAACAGGAAATAATATTAAAAAGCATGAACAAACATCAACCCAAAGAAAAAAAGTAATTATTTTTAAGTTACTAGAAAGAATCAGCTATTTCAGAGATCTCAGAGATGCTTCTGCTAATTTCTGTTTGTATCTACATTTCGTCATTTTTTTACCTTTCCTGTTGTACTTGTATGAAAACTGCACTAAGCACAGGAAGAACTGACTAAAAAGCAGCAGTGAGAAGATGTCATTGACTAAGTGGTGACACAAGCAAAGTGCTCTCAAATCCATAAATCAAACTAACTAAGAGGAAAAAAAGAGATAAAACAGAATTCTTCAATTCCTTTACTGCATAAATTACCTCCCATAGTAGTTTAAACCTTCTTGAGAAGGAGAAAAGATTAAGGGGTTTTGCTTTGGTATTTTATTTTTTATTAATAGCACTCTCTTATTTAAGGAGGAAAAGAATATACATACATACATTAAAAAAAAAAGCAGGAATCGATGTTGCATTTATGAAATCATGCACCAGATTCTCAGCTGGTGCAAACCAGAAGTACTTTCCTTACTTAGGGGATGTAATTCCAACCTCCATCAGCTGAGGATCTGATCTAAAGAGCTTTCCTCTTACAAAAATATATTCAGACTCACCTCAATTTAGACACTAAGTGTATCAGATTGAAACTGGCTTGAAGTCTCATATTCCAAAACAGTTTTCAACCTCTTCTTTCTATATTTTATCTGATATCCTCTTTTCTGGTCAGAAATAGAGGAAGATGTAAACATTGATAGAATCATAGAATCATTTAGGTTGGAAAAGACCTTTGCTGCAGCTGCTCTACCTTCCAGGCCTACCTACAGACTTTGATGCGTGCTTTATGAAAGCACAGAATGCTTGTATAGCACACTGATATGAAACTGTTTAAAGTCCCTAGGGGACACCTACCCATCTTTTCCACGATCCAGGTGTGCATAAGCCAACCCAGACTGCTTATATGGCAGGGACAGACACCTTAACTTCCCTGCCCATGGCCAGAGTGGCATTTCACCTTCGTGCAGGGGGATGCCAGGTTTTAGGGCAATAATCCAGGTTTTAACTCTTCACCTGTGAGCGCTACTCTAAGAATTGCCTTGGACAGTGTCATGGGAGCACTCGTCTGTTCCTGCTGGCCCTCTGCTGAAAACTGCTGTGTCTGAGTGCTTAGAGGGGTGACACTTCCTCCACTGAAAACAAAGCCTAAAATTACAAACTGAGCAGAGCTGAACACGGCTAAGTCAGTTAGGGAAGGAGCTTCAGCGGAACTTGTGCTAAGCAGCTTAGGAGCCTTCTGAAAATCCCACACCTTTACATTTCATCCTCACGCAAAACACAGAACCATGAGCCACGTGCTCTTCGCACAGGAAGAACAATCTATATCAATGGCAGTATGTAGGTAACAAAATCTATATTCACATTCTGAAAAGGTCTTCAACCGCAATGTTCATGTTTGGTAATGCGGGATATTTTTTGTCCCAACTCCCTTTTTGTTTTGATTGTGAACATTAGTATTGTGTTCTGTTTTCTTTTTAAATTTACAGTTGAAACTACAGTTATTGTCAGATGTGTGAAAATTGCAGCTCACAGTTCCACAGATATTTTCCCTACTGACTTTCAGATCAAATCCAGCTCAAGCAATTCTCCCCCAGCCTAGTCCCAACTCCTGCACTCTCTTGCAAGTTCAAGCTTTCTGTCAGCATTTTCCATCCATACAGCTTCCTGCATACTCCCCAATCTACTTGAAGAAGCTTACTAGCTTACTCTTTCCTATTCTTGGAAACGCCAGAGCAACTCTGTGTTCTAAGACCAACTCAATGCTCCTAAAACAGAAACTCCTACTGAAGTGAGGTTGATTCTGTAGAAGAAATACATATAAAGTTAAGAAACTCATGCAGGATTTCTGCCTGCAGTTTCACTTCCACCACTGTGTTTCAATAGTCACACATTTGCTAACACCTTGAAGAAGTTCATCTGTAATGCTGTCGCTTGCAACCAGTCCAATTGTCTCTGCTCATTCAACAATGAAACATACAGCCCCTTAAAAACGGCCTGAACACACATGTTGAACGTTCAAGAGATACAAACACAGCAAGTTAAGATCTTACTCAGGAGTCCTACACAGATGAGTAAGGGCACAGAACGCAGCCCCTTGGTGCAGAGACAGGGACTAAAACCGCAGCTGATCCTGACTGCTGGGGCTCCAACACGACTACCAGCACACAGCTATGAGACAGGTACTTCTCGACAACTTATCAAGAAACTGTATCAAGTAGACTTGATACAGACATGATCCTATCACTTAACAAGTCAAGAGAAACCCAATCTCTCTTGACCACCTTCAGCTCTAGGGTGAGTGTCATGGTTGCCATGAGCTAGGACTTCACAGCAAGATCTAACTGAATCAAAAATGCAATTTAGAGGGCTTTGAAAGATGAACAAGTTTGAACTCAACCAGCATATGGCATTTATTAGATGAAGAAATGGGTATGAACTGCAAAGCCTGCTTCCAAGAGCCCACAGTTACTCTTTGTGATCTTCGGAATTTCACAGCCACTTTGGGGCCCAGAGTGTCAAAGCAATTTGCCATCAAAGCCGGGATATGTCCAAGGAGACACTGAGAGGGAAATGTGATAGCATCAGCCGAGGAGCTCAGTTACACAAAAGGAGAGGTGTGGCTGAACCACAACTTTTCTGATTCACATCAAGGCTTTCCCAAAGTTGAGAGCTGCACTCTCTGAAGAGGATGGTACAGACCCAGAGCTACACACTATTTTCACTACCTGCTGCACTGGGACGGTAGTGATAAAGGAAGGAAGAAGTGTGAGGAGAAGCCAAGGTGGGCTCACCAGAGTGTGTCCTGAGGTGTCCTGTGAGGGCGTCCCTCCGCCGGCAGGCGTAGCTACAGAAGGGACATTTGAACGGTTTCTCCCCAGAGTGCAACTTGATGTGCCTCAGCAGGTTCCCCTTCTGGGTAAAAGAAGCTCCACATTGGTTACAGTGGAAGGGGCGTTCACCTGGAAGGGAAGGGGAAGGGAGAGAGCTGTCAACACACATCGGAGGATGCACAGAGGCCACTTTCCCACTCTGTACCAGCACCATTGCACATGGGTACAGCCCCCACCACCACCATCACACGGCACTTCTAAAGTCAGAGGCCGTTTCTTTTGCACAATGGGCAAAGCCTCCAATAGTGATTTGAGGCTCTTTCCTTGAGGTGATCAATGCTTCCTGTTTTTCTTGAAAGTTCTTCATCTCAGAGCTTCTATCCTTTATAAAAGATGAGCTCTGCTGAAAATTTAGATCCATAGTCGTTGTTTCGCAGTATTTACTTCTATGATTTTGCACTTATTTTTAGTATAGGTCTAATCCATATGGGTATTTAGAACTGATCATAACAATTGGACCTTAGCAAAGGTGTTAAGGCGGTTTGGTTCAAACCAAACCTGTTGCTTGCGTTATACTTTAACTGACAGGCCTTTTTAAAGGCTGCTTTGCACTGCTAGAGTGACATGAAGGGAATGCATGCGAGTGAGGATCAGGGCTGCAAGCTCTGGGCAGTACTGAAAGTTGAGAAAAATCTTACGCCATTAAACTGTGAAACAAGCAAATTTGCCCTCTTCATAAAACAAATTTAAAAGACTGGTTTGATGAAAAAGTAACAGAAACCCTAGACCTTACCCTATCACTTCATCCCATGTGTTCACTCACACAGACATCCAAAGCTTATTTTTATGTCAAGCCTTCATATTTGCCTTAGACAGGGAGGATTGGGTACATTAAAAAAACCCCACCTTTTTAAAAGAAATTATTATTTAGAGGAAAACCCCTGATGAGCTCACATAGGTTTTCTGGAACATTATCAAAACCATACTCTATATCAACATTTGTTGAGCACAGTCAGACTGTTCCAGCAGTCTTGGGCAGGCAGTCCGCTCTAATAATCTGCTTATGTCCTGCTGAGCAAATCAATTGAACACAAGCATATACTTGTGCTGGCCACTTGTCCAAGCACTTTACTGCAGCTGGACTTTAGATCACAGAATCCCAGAATGGTTTGGGTTGGAAGAGACCTTGAAGCCCATCCAGCTCCACCCCCTGCCATGGGTAGGAACACCTTCCACTATCCCAGATTGCTCCAAATCTCATCCAGTCTGGCTTTGGACACTTTCAGGGATGGGACAGTCACAGCTTCTCTGGGCAACCTGTGCCAGGGCCTCACCCCCCTCACAGGTAAGAACTTCTTCCACATATACCTAATATAAATCTACCCTCTTCTAATTTAAAGCATTATCTAATGTTTACACCAAGTAGGGCCCCAGCTCAACAAGGTCTTGATCATCAAATTTCAGATGTAAGTGACCTCATCCACATTTTTCAGGGTACCACCTATTAGGGAATCTTGGCTAAATCCTCCTGGGACCTTCTGAGTTTGAATTCAGTGGCCTGAAGCTCAGATCTTGTGAAAAACAAACACATTCTGTGATCTTTCACATCTCTTCAAAGCCTTTCACAATTGCTTTAAAACAATCATTCCCTTGCTGGACAAAATGAATGCTACATTTGTATTGAAGTAGTTCATGTGTCTGTCTAGGGTGAAGTCCAAAATACACCTGGAAATTCAAATGGAAGGAGAGGGAGGGAGAGAGCTCTTACAGATGTCCACAAGCAATTCTTGTGTCAGTGGTTTAAATCACTGCCAGGACTGTAACGCTGCCAGGAGGGCAGCACAAGGTGTGCCATGTATATGCCATACTCTGCAACTTTATTTCACATATGGGAGATGGAAATCACATCTGAGGCCACTGCAGAGGTACTCAAGAAGATACTACAATCTCACCAAGAACAGTATGGAGTAATAACAAAAAAAAAAAAATAGCACGGCATAAGGCTCTTCTTCCAATACACTGAACATGAGCTCATCAGAATTGATAAAGAGTTTGTGGTTTCCCTTTCAAACTCCCACACTATACTTAAAGAATCTGATTAGCCATTATCTTCTTTTATATCATTTCAAAATGTCCATAACAGAGATATGTAAAGAGACTGCAGTAGAAAAATACATGGGGTTTTTTTTCTTTTATGTTTTGCTTTCGCTGTCTGAGAAAACAGGCAAAACCCTTCCCTTTGACACGTTTCTGAGTGTTCTGGAATGATAGCTTCAGTTTCAGGATGACAACATGAAAGAAGGTAGCACGTTTCTTACCAAATCTAAAGCCTTTCCTTCTACTCCTGCTGTATTTAAAATTATGCAGTTACTGCATTTTACCCACTACATCACCCACTTATCTCTGACATTTTGGAGGCCACATATGAGCAGGTATTACTCCTCCAAAAACTGGCTGCTCTAGAGATGCTAAAAGCTTTCAGTCAGGAATTCAAACAGTCACTGCACCACAGTCTGATAGCAAAGACGACACGAAAACACTCACCACAAAATCACCCGTAGTCTGCTCCTCTCTTGCAACAGACAGAATCTGCTCCAATAGCACATTTTACCTTAAATAACCTTTGTATCTATTTAAAGCCAGCCTGAATTCATTTCTCCTACTGGCTTCATTCCGGGTAAATAGCTGCTTTGATGTGTTTGTTACACTTTTGTCCAATCACTCGATTCCAGCTCCTTGTTTAAGCTGCAGGCTTGTGGGATGCAATTTTGGTCACACCTTTGTGCTATTGATTAGCAGCTTTTACATTTAGCACAGCTAATCTGAGAGGCCATTATCCAATAGAAGGGTGCACAAAGAGAAGTAAAGACTGAATAGCAAGAAGATTCTGTTGATTTTCCAAGAACTGTGCTGTCTGATGCCCATTCTAGATACTAGAAAACAAGCCTTTTTCACTTCAATGCCTTGAGAAGACTGTGTTCCAATTACTTCTCCTGCTGCCTTTTCCTGGTAGTTTCGTAAACTGTTCTCCAGAATTATCACTTCCCAGTAACAAAATAACAACCTTGACATCCTTATTCACCTCCCTTACTTTTCTGTGAAAAGCTTTTATCCGTAAATTGAAATCAATCATACTTCAAACTAAACATCCACTCACAAAAAGTCTTTAAACACAGCTTTTCTGTACATTATGGTCCCTGACTGTGATTTAAATGTTTTTGGGGGTAGTGGCAACACAGACATATCTGGAACTATGGACCTATTAAAGGTGGCACACAGGACTCCACGAGGGTAATGACAGTTGTGTGCTTCCCCCCCACTTACAGCTACGTATTTACTGCCTGACTCTATGTATTTACACTGATTTATTAAATAAGAATCCTGCTGAAAGGCGACTAAGCAAGTTTTGTGCTTTTCAGCACTGGAAACGATGCGACTGCAACGTAACCGCAAAACACTTTTAGTCTGCTTTAAGTATTAAACATCTTCTCTGTTATTGAGCTAAACCACGGCAGAAAACCCTCCAACTCAGGGACTTTCAGAGTGGCAAGAGGGGGAGGGAGAGCCAACCAAACAAAAACGATGTTTCTTTTCAACTCCAGATTTAGAGTTTAAAGCCGGACAAAACCCAGAATGCCTCAAAAGCCTTGCTCTCCAGCAGAGGGAATTTATTATCTAAGTTACTTCAGGAATGGACCAGGCAAGGTGAGCCAGAGCTGCCAAGTATTATCTTTCCTAAAGGCTCTGTAAGAGGGGCTTGTGCCAGGGAATAATTAAATTAATAAATAAATACATCCATCGAGTTTTATCATTTTACAGTTAAATAAAACATTAATTAAAAGGTATGATTTCAATATTTACCTCTAAATTACAGTAAAATACTGCTGAAACCTCACAGTTCATTGTTCAACATGCACCCATTACTGCTATGCCTCCTCCAGGAAAAATCATAATGAATAATAGTAATGAAATATTACTGCTTTTGAGTTACACCAGTATCTGAAGTACGCAGATTAACTTGCTCTTGTGTAAACAAATCCTGAGATGAACGGTGAAGTGGACCCCTGAAGACAGGACAAGCAAGATATGGGCCTTTCTTTCACAGTATCTTTAATCTATGACAGCTGGATGGAGACTTCACTGCACAAGCTACAAGTGCTGGCTGGCTGATACAACCTGAAACCAGGCAAATGAACCGATGAGCTTCCTACTAATAGATTTCACAGATGTCAAATGTTGTTTCAAAAAGCAAACCAACTCCTCTTTCTGCTTAATTGGAAGCTTCCCTGCACAATAGCACTCCTTTCCTGCTTCAGCACGGAAGTGCTGTGCAGAAGTTTCAGTATGAGTTAATCTTCTTCGAATCTCAGACCAGTGCAAAACAGTGATATTTTCGCTGCAAAGCTGAGATATTTTCTGTATTAAAACAGAAATTTGACTGAGGATGTGGAGCTAACAGACCCGGCAACCAAGAAGACTTAGATTTTCCTAAGTCTTGGCTGGTAACATTTGTCCCTTTGAAATCAAAAGGGGAGTAACTCACAAATTAATGCACTGGTTCTCAATAACACAGTCAGGGTATTCCTACAGCAGCAGTCCTGCTACATAAAAACCAGGTCCAGAGGGACTTCAACATTTCTCCTGGTTAAATGTATATCTGGGAACTCAACTATTTTTGTGTGGCAGATACTTTTGATATGCAAAGTATAGCTTAAGTACTTCTCAAATGAGATTTTTTCTTTCCAGCCTCTTAACACAAAATTACTGTGCCCATGCTGCCATCAGAAAGTATTTGCTCTTACTAATAATACAGATTTCCACCCTTACACAATAAGCTTTTTGTTAATACTCATTTTGTTAAAATGAAAGATTTCTCCTGATTCATCAGATGCTGCAATTGCTCTGATTCTGTTCTGTCCCAGGAACACAAGGGAATTACCAGCAGTGCTCCCAACACAGTGAAAGCAGTGAGCTCCAACCTGCCTTTACCCCAGCGAGACACAGAGCAGCAGACTTTGCTCCATTTCTCTGTTTGTTATTCCAGGGAGCAAAACTAGCCTGTATACCTCTCCTTACTGTTCTATCTGATTCACTCAACAGCCTGCAACATCATGTGAAATCAGTGATTTTAGTAGGGTTTTTTGTTGGGAAAAACCTGCTTCCCAATAGGGCAAGTTATTATAAAACAGTAGTGACAAATCTCTCATGGAAAATTCCTGGGAAATCCTGGGTGATTTCCTCTGCAGAATTGCCCTCTGCACAAATTTATGACTGTATTCTTAAGACAGAAAAACCATTTAAGCGAACTTGGCAAAACTATCAGAAGAGTTTAGTAATTGAGTACTGCAAGTAAAACACATCCTTCTGCCCAGAGCAATTTCAAAAATCTCAGCTCCCCTTCCTTATGCTTAAGTAAGCAAAGAGATGACTTTTCAGAAAGTTAGATTTCCGAACCTAAGTAGAAAACCGGACTTTCAGAAATTTAGCCCAACAATTTTTGATTCAGTGCCAAATCTATTAACATTGCGAGAGACAGGAAGGCTGCACTAGGTTACAAATTAGAAATTAAACCTAAAAATCCTTTCTGCTAGCAAAATGAGAGAGGCAGTCCAGTGGAGTTCATCACAATGTGTTAATATGACCGTTTGTTTAAATTTGCTCCTGGTTAGCTGCTTAGGCATACAAGTCTTCTATATGGAACAGCACAACTGGGGTTTTCCTCATTTATTACTTCTGTCCTAAAAACTTAAGATCTGTGTGAAAAAAAATTAAATTGCATTCAGAGTTCCAGGGTTGCATATGTTCAGTTATAACACCGTGGGTGCTAAAGCAGAACTTGAACATTTCCCTCACGGGCACATAACTCATTTCACTGACTTATGGTACCAAAATGCTGGTGGAGTCCAAGCAAAGATCTGACACCGTCCTGCAGTTAAGACCCTCAAAAAAGCCTAAAAGTTACCCACCAGCAGCCCAGAGTAAGAGTGGGGCAAGGCTGACATCCCCGCTGCCTCTGCTCAGGCTGTGCTTTGCCACTGCTGCTGCACCCACATAGAGAAAGCATTTAACCTCTGCGTTTCATAAAACAATGAGGATGAGAAGTTGTGAAAGCCCAATCCCCAGAGGTGTCCAAGGCCAGGCTGGACGGGGCTTGGAGCAACCTGGCATAGTGGAAGGTGTGCCTGCACGTGGCAGGGGTGGGGCTGGATGAGCTTTAAGGTCCCTTCCAACCCACACCATTCCATGACTCTATGATGCCAGCCTTCCCTTAGAAATAAAAAGCATTTCAAAATCTAGCAATGGACTAGGTAAGGGACTGGATGTTACAGCAGAGGAAAAAATATCTTAAAAAAAGGTCACAATTCACAGCAAAAGAGAGAACAACACATGGACCTTAAAGAGCACAGAAGTATCAGCATGGCTATAGCAGAATATAGATTCTGCTTTACCAAAAACAAGGAGCAAGGAAATTTTAATTCAGGCCCACAGCAGAAAGCATAAAGAAGTGAGAAATCACTGAGGTTCCTTCTCATTATCTCAGAAAACCTGGATTATTGGCTTCTTCCCCTTCTCCTCCTTCCCTCTACATCCCCAAACACAAATCCCTGGACTATCCAATGGCAATATTTGATGACCAAGTTGTCTCCTGCAGTAACAAAAAATTGATAAGAGATCCTGCAACTTGAGGAATGTGCTGTTGAGTAGGAAATTCGGACCAAAAGAACACAACATGGGAAAGCAGGAAAATAAATCCAACTCATGCTATTTTTCTGACACAAGGATGTGGCACACAAGGGAGGGGGTTACCCTGCTCACTAATGCAGAGATTGCATCACGCTTAATTCCCACACCAAGCATTTTACTTATTTTCTGTGAACAATGACAAATAAATAGAAAAGCCTTCTCCTGGTGCCCAGGCAGATTATAAAAACACTTCACCTAAATTAGCAGTTTTTCAGAGAAAAGTTGTGTTTGGCAGAATCAGCTGTGCCACGGGCCCCATGATGGAAGTGCCACAGACCAGAGCATCACTTGGACAACGATCTGAGGGATGGATGGGCAATCCCCAGCTTGGTCTATCACAGGAAGGGGTGACTGCACACCAGGATCAGAGATGGGACACTGAGCTCATCTACTCTGGCCTCATCCATGGCACAGATGATTTTCCCCATCCCTGTATCTGTTTGACTGAACTACCATAATGTGGCAGGGAAGACAACTGTTCTTCAGGAACAGAGGAATAATGGCTGGAGACAAGTGTGCCCCTCTCTATGCATAGCACAGCCAGAGCCTAGGGCACAACTTCTTGCCAAGCCTGGATCCTGTGTGCAAGGAAAGCTGCACTCATCCCAGCCCACACACAAATTACAGCCTCTGCTATAGAACACAGCATTTTGGGTGATTTACATAAAATGCTGACAGGTTTTCAGGGAAGGGAAAAGAACTTCAATTTTTGCCAATGCAAACAACTGGCCAGATCATGCTTTGGTTGCGTGCAGTTAAAGAGGAGAGTAAAGCAGGATTCAGCTCCCAAAACATACTTAAATTGGCTTTGAGAGGTAGGGATGTACATGCCAGTTGGACTAGCTGATAAAGAATGTCATCCATTTCCACTCACTAGGGACAACCTCCCTTCTCTCCACCATTCTCCCTTGGGCTGCAAAACCAGACTACCCACAGGTCAGGGCTCATTCCAGATCTGGGGCCAGCCCATCACGCCCTGCTGCTGAGGAAGTGGCAATATATTTTAAAATACTGCACTTCACAAGATAGATACCAGTATGTTAAAAATACTCCTTAAAATCCAGGATGTGGAAATCCAAGCAAACTTCTCCTTCTGTTGTGGACAGCAAAGTAGCAGCATGTATTAAAAAACAAACAAACAAAGTGGAGGGGAAAAAAATCCTCTGCAAAATTTGCCAACTGGTTTACTGAGAACAGAGTACCGAGATGCACATTAAAAGAAATGCCATTTCTATATGCTTGAAATCATCTGTATAGAACAGTACATCCCAGCTCCTCTGCTCTGATGGGAAAAGAGTCAGAGCTCTCTGAGGAACCAGCAGTAGCCAGAAGGAAAAAGCTACCAGTTATGCAATTACTGCCCATGCACCCACAGACGGCCGTCTCACCCGCACGCAGATGAGATTTTGTTCCATTCGCTTTGAATTTACACATCTTCTTTAACATGAAAAAGGCAGCTTGCCTGTATTTAAAAGATGCACCAGCTATTCAGTATCTCAGAAACGCAGACCATTTAATTAAGTACCTAAATCTAAATTTAGCACAGCTAGTTTAGATGCTTGAGTTCAAATATGTGGACTCTGATGCACCTACAATACATATGCTCAGATACATGCAGGCATCAGTGAAAACTTTTCAGGAGGTTGAAAGCTGGAGACTCAGTCTGGTACATTCTTGTTTCTCTTTCCCTCTTCTAGTAATAGCACGTCAAATTGTTAATCAAGGTTTTGATTCTCCAGCTAATGCTTTTCCTCACTCATAATTCCTGTCTAAAATCATGAGTGCATCATAAATGATACTGCTACGCCTTGCATTACACACTTATGTCAAATTATTATCAATGCAACTTATATACAGGAGATTAACCGTGTAATATATATTTATTATTACTCTGCACAGAAATTCTATTGATCTCTTGCCCATCAAGAGCACACTACTTGACTGCAAACTACCAGGTTTACAAAGGGATGACACAGTTTTTCTTACTCTACTCTAAAACTCCACTTTTCTTTTTATATCTTCACAGATCTCAGTCAGTGTGAGTCTCTCACCCCATTAAATAATAGAAAAGATAAAAAGCAAAATATCTTTCACTTTGTCCAAAAAATATGAAGAACAAACACACTCTGAGTCTCCACCACAAAAACCTGTGCTTAACCTTAGTAAGATTCAAGTGTGCATCTGAAGTTAAGCTTATATTGAAGCCCTTCAGGTGACTTACATGTGCTTAAATCTCGTAAAAGTTAAGCACAAGCTTAAGTGCTTTTTTGAATCAAAGGTAGACCACTGCAAGACCAGAGAGCAATCATATTCTGGCACCACCTGTACTTCTGTTGGAGGTGACTATTGCTCCCACCTGAGGAGTGGGTAGCACAGGAGAGTGAGTACCAGCTTCCTGGGCACACCATTTTACCATATTAGCCATAAATCCCCTGAAATACCCCTGTTTAAGCTCAAGGCCTAATTTTTCAATCCACAAAGACCTGCCCAATCAGCACATTGCAGAGGTTCCCTCTGCCTCTTAAATTCTCAAACCCACAAGCCTGACAAGCCATTTGGGACTCTAAATGGCAATAAAAATACAAGTGCTGGGAGAGAGCAAGCCGTGAAAGCTGCCTCCAGAATGGTATCGAGATGATGTGGGTGGTTCAGCTGAGGTCACCCTGAAGGAGCTGTCCCACCGTGAGCAGCAAGCCCACCCTGACATCAGGACTGCTGGGTAATGAGTGTCTCCTCCAGGGTTTGCTCATCCCAGGCCCAGCCACTTTCAAAAGCGTGAGATCCCCAGGAAGCTGCTGGTCTTGTCCACCTGTGAGCACCTCCAGTGGAAGAACATCTAAGACTCCCCTTAAGGGCTCAAAAGCTTTGCACATGCACGCACACGAACAACGCGACCCACCCACACCTCCCCACCCCCATGTCAGAGAATGACTCCCACCATCTTGCTCCAGTCAAGTACAGCAAGAAAAGCGATTTCCAGATTTCTGCACCTTTTTTAAGAACAAAAGGCTGGAAATCAAAGTAAAGGAAGCACCACGCTTGCCAGCAAGACAGCATCACCAGAATTTGGAAAGCAGGAAGACAAACAAAACTAACAAAGCCCATTTTTCCCCTCCCCAGCCTCCTGCTACCCCAAGAATGAAAAGGGAAGAGAGAAGAGTTGTCAGGTAACATCAACATCGCCACAGATTTTCTTTCAGCTGCTTACCAGTGTGGCTCCTTTTATGTACCATTAGCACATTGGGCCCAATGCAAACCATGCCACAGACGTCACATTTCAGTTTACCATTCGGAAGCCGGATTCCTCCCTCGCTTGATAGCTCCTGGATTTTTCTGTTATCCACCATCTCGTTACTCCCAATGAAGGGCTCTTCCAGGCTGCTTCCTTCATCGTGAGCTCTGATAATATCTTCATGAATCAGGGGCTTTCTGTCAAATTCCTCATCGCTTTGCATTTCTAGCTTTACTGAATTTGCTGAAATATAAAAAACATTACAATTAAACCTATGTATTTTCTAAGTTCCCAACTAATATAACAAACTTTTTACTGTTATCAATATTAAATCACAGCATTGAAGCTCAAACCATCATGAGAGGCTCATGGTGGTGATGGCATCACAAGTTACAACTGCTGATTTTTTGAAGCCCTTGGTTTGTTGTTTTTTTCAATTTTTTATTTCTATCACTATTTTAAAGCTTAAGAACTCAGGCACAGTGTGATCCAGACACCTGCCAAAAGCTGCACAGATGAAGCAGGATTAAGAACTGACCTCCTGCTTCTCAACTTGAACCACGAGAGCTGGTTTCTCAAGGAGTCAAAGCCACAGGAGCAAAGGACAAAGCCAGAGCTGCTCCTTCCAGGCCTCTCCTGCCCAGTGCCCCAAGAGGCAGGGTTCCCAAAGGCACAGCACAAGGAAACAAAGCAGGATTGTTCCAAACGCAAAGATCCAGTGAAGCCAGGCTTTTGGGCTGTGCCAGTAATCTCCAAATCACCTTGCCTGCACAGACAGGTTACCTGACGGAGGGGAGACCAGTCTCTGGATGAGCCTCCAGTGCTTTTTTGCTCCCACCTTCTGATTCATGTCAATGGGACACTGCCAAGGCAAACAGGGCTCCAGCGAGACCTATACTGTTGGATTACTTATATTTGCAAGTGAAATGCATGCAGTTAAAGACCTTTCACATCTGCCTGGTGAGACTGACAGGCTCACTGCTGATTTCTGTGATCCTCAGGTGACAGGATAAATCTCCTCTAACCATAGAGAGCTTGAGGGATCAGCAAGCCTTGAAAGGAAACAAATGCACCAGGCTTTTTCACAAAGGGGTGTCAGTGCAGGGGTGTTTTAATCACCAGATGTCCCCATTTCAATCCCTCAAGAATTGGTCGAACCTGCTGAAAGGCCCGTCCCAGAGTCCCAGCCTCCCTCCACAGTGTCAGCCAGAAGGCAAGCCCATGTGTCTGCTTCCCTAAGCCTTGATCCTGCTGAGGGGTTTAACAAGGAGGTGATTCAGCCTTCATATCTAAGCAGTCTTTGACCTCTGTACTAAAGCCATTGGCACGAGTGCCAGTGACAGCAGCGGACCTGGAGCACAAATCCGTGCCCTGGGCCTGCCCCGTGTCACCAAACTCCGGCCAGATATGCCCATTGGCAACTGCCGAGGGGTTCCCATCCAGGAACCCAACGAAAGAGTTACAAGTAAACACCATGAGGCACTGCTGAGAGTTTCTAACAGCTGGCCTGGAAATGCCAGAAGAAAAAACCCTACTATTTAGACTTCCTCCTTCATCCTCCTTTCTTCCCCTTCCCAGAAAACACAGAGTTCAGAGACTGATGTTGACATTGCAACTTTAAATCACTGCTGTTACTCCCAGGGAAAGCATAATGAACGGGGTAAAGGCACCAGAGACCAAGCAAAGGTAAGATGTTTCTTTTTAATCATAAAACTGTAGAAACATCTTTCACTACTCCTCAAGGCACTAATGGGAGCTAAGGAATGAAAAGAAAGTACTATTATGGCAAAGCCCATCCAGAGCAAGGACACTGCTGGATCAGATCACAGCAAACCAGTATCAGCACAGGCACTGCCATCCAAATGGTCTCTAACTACAACATATTTGAGTGCATCACTTATAGAAGGGAATTAATATTTTTGTTGGCACAGAGATGCATTTATTGTTCTTAAAAGAGTAAAAAACAGCCCAGATTGAGAGGTCAACCACGACATGGCCCCAGGCAGTGCCCTGGGGTAGAAACAGGTCAAGAAAAGGCAGTTTGCATGGGGAGCAGGACAGGACTAGCCCCACCACAGCAGCAAGAGAAGCCATGGGAAGCCATCCTGATCTGGTGCTGAGCCCAAGTGGCACAGCCAACAGCCTTCTGACCAGGAAGATCTACCCCTATGGTGGTGCTGAGCAGAAAGGAGGAGGAGCAGGAGCTCTGGCAGCTCCGTGGGCTGACAGGGAGAGAGCTGAGGCCCCAGACCCATCTCCTCATGGAAAGCACACACTGGTGATTTATGGACAGTCCACTTTCAGAGCTAAGGAATGGCAGCTCCCTCTAATAACAGCAGCCTTTCGGGGTATTCAGCAAGTCTGAGAACAAAGCATGAAGAAACGGTTTGCTGGCTTTAGGAGTAGGATTTAATACACTCGGCCACACAAGTAGCTACAGCAGAGCCAGAAATAGTGCCCTGTGCTCCTCATCTAAAACCCCAGGTTGCTGCCACAAGCCTGTGCGCTCTCCTGGTACAGTACTGCACAAAGTATCCAAAAGCCACATCCCAATTGTGCACATTTACATGCACTTACAAGAGAGAAAGTCTTGGATCTTACATGTCTTCTTACATACATAAATTTTTGTCTGTTTCTCTGATTTGGAATAATAAACACTTGAGTGCAGTTAGTGCTGAGTACCACGACTAGTCCCATTCACAGCTGTGGAGCTCTGCCTGCTCAGCATACATGAGAATAAGGCTGTGAGAGCTTACGAACGGGAAGACCACTTACTTTATCTTCCTTCCCCTAGCACTTCTTTCTGCTGAATGACGCTTTCATGCAACAGGATAAGCAGCACAACCAAACAGCACGAGCCATTTGCTAAAGCACAGCCTCCCCACACACACAGAGCACTCCGCAACTCCGGCACACGGAGCTCACAAAGCTCAAGGAATTCATGCTGCATCCTTCAAAACATCCCAGCTATTCTATGGAGCTGTGCAGGCTGTTTGCTCTTTCTCCTCCCCTCACCTTCATGCACACAGAGCACTGCCACTGCCATTTTCAGAAACCCTCTGGTAGCTGCGGAAAGGTTTCCTCCAGCTGGGACCAGCCGCAGGTCTCCAAGGAGGGGAGCAGGAATCTCCTGTGCTCGTTTTGAGGGCTTCGCTAATCAGGTCATCTCCACTGCCTTACATCATACAGGTGTATATACTAGGCTGTGTGGTAGCTTGCATACAAACAGGCGCTTACATTGCATATAGTTTGTTTTCTCTGTTCTCAGCCAGCCTCGGAAGCTGCAACCATTTAGCAGTGGCACTGTCTTTGTTTCCACCTACAGCACTCAGGGAGCACAATGAACTCTGCTTCAAAGGAAAAAGAGATGTTCAAGGGATGTTGATGGCTATCTTGCATCATACACAAGGCTCCACATCAAATTTCACCCTGCGTTCCCCTGCCTTTCTTGTTCACATGCTCGGTAAAAGCATAAATAAGTAAATGGATTTTGTTGGGGTTTTTTTAAAGTTTTTGGGACATTCCTTAAAAAAAAAAAAATAGACAGCAAAAGAGATAGCAGGGATAAAATTGTAATCCAGCTCATTGCAAAAGCATGAACTTGAAGTCAAATAACTTCCCTCCAGTTAATACACATTCCTTCTTTTTCCAGTCCAGCAGAACAGCTTGTGAGGAAAAACAAAAGACAAACACCACAAAAGCTTCTACCTGTGAATATGAAGCTAATGGCACACATTCGCCAGTCCACACATTAATGTTGCTTTCTTTTTCATCTTTCTTTATTTTTTTTTGGGTTTGGTGGGGTTTTTTTTTTTGCATTTTGTTCAGTGCACCAACCGGCTGATTCTGACACACACTTTATCCTGAGTGGCCAAACTGAATACTATTATTGTTAATGTCTCATAAGTGCCAATGACACTCCAATTCCCTGTTAAACAGTTTCTTGGGAACTCTGCAGTACAAAAATATTTCCTTCATCCACAAATTAGTGTGTCTACAAACCAGAAGCTGGAAGGTCCGCCTAAAAAAACCATTCCTGGTATTTCATCCTCTGTCATGGAAAGTTTTCCCTCAAAAGTGAGATCTGTAGGGAAAAAACCCCTTCTGTTTTGCTGAGAGATTTGATCCCCAGGTGAAGCCTAAATTAAAGCACTGGACATCTTTTTCTTAAGCAAGCAAATAAGAGTGCAATTTCCAATAAGGACCAAAATTCCTCCTGTCCAACACACCAGAGAGAAGGCAGAAGGACTGTGCCACTCTTGTCTCCTCCACTGTCTGCTGTCCTAGGTCAATGCTTATTTTATCTGTGGCCTTGGAAAGCCAGGCTGGCCACTGTCACTGAGCGTTTGTGGTCTCCAGCTGGAGGCTGGCCTTTCCTGGCAGCAGCCATGCACCACCAGCCCCTTCCTGCTGCCCCCGGAGCAGCAGCAAGTCGAGCCAGACCCCTCAAGGCTTCCCACGCCTCTTCCCCCATCGCCCTTCTCTCTCCAGCAGGAAACAAAGCCTTGGCCCAGCTTCTGATACTCATCCTTGAGGAGGTAAAATTCAAACCTGCCGCCCCTGAGGAGCCTTGGATGGCTCTGTGGGCGAACAGAGTGAAGGACATTCACAGACACAATGCGTTCTCTAACCAAAGTGGCCTGAGAGTGGGTGCCAGGTAGGGCATCAGCAATCCCAGGGTCTGCTCCAGGTTGTCCAGAACACAACAAAAAGCAGCATTCAAAGCCCAGATGATGTGTCTGTCTTTACACCCAAGTGCAAAGAAATTATGAAATTGTTACTTCCCTCTGGAAAATGAGGCTGAGCTCTAACTACAGCAGAACAATGATAGGCAGCTACAGGACAGCCTTGTGCGTATCTTCCTGTCAGTGGTCAGTGACATCGTCTATTTTAATCATGCACTTCTCCTAGGCAGTGGATTAATGACATTGCTAATTGGCAGCTACAGACAAATAGAAAACGACCCAGTTTCTAACAGGTTTTGAACCCAATTCTTACACATCACAAGCCTTGGAGGTGGTGGGTCCTTGTACTATTAAACTCCCTGTTTCTACACTGTCAAAAGCACTCAGCAAGGGTGAGTGTAATACAGGTAATTTTAAGAACTGGAATGGCAAACTGATGAGTGTTGTGTAAGATGAAAATTAAAGGAGGAGGAGGGAGAACCCTTCTGTCTTCATGGATTTTGAAAGCTCAAGGTAAGGAATGCCAGAAGTCAGAAACAATGATCCCTGGCTCTTGTTCAGTCTAAGAGCACTCTGGTAGCAAAAAGGGTCCTTAAAGAGGGTGTTTACATCACTCCAGAAGTGTAGTGAGACTTTAATGCATGTTCAAACATACTTTCCTCCTGGAACAGCACAAAATAGTCTTGGGTGAAAAAAAACTTAGTCTTTGAGTTTCTTGTTGCTGGCAGAATTTGGGTCTTAGTTAATGACACTTTTCAAGTTCATTTCAGCTTAATTGTGAGCTATTAAACGTGTAAACAAGGGAGCACCAGCAAGTCTTCCCTTTTTAAAAAGGCACACACACAAGGGGTGAGAATGCCAGCCAAGCAGCGGCAGAACCAGGCACGGAATCCGCTCTGTTGTTGCCTCTTAGTACTTAGCTAACAGGCTGATATTAAAAAGCAAATAGCTTTAGCAAATACTATTTAGTTCCCAAGAAACAAGCAGGTCTCCCCTTCTCCTGAGGAGCAGGTATCACTCCAAAGCTGTGATGCTGAGGAATAAGCAGAGTGAGGTCTGCTCAAGGCACCGGCAGCGCATCTGCTGCTCAGGAGAAAGGAAGACGTCTCTTCAATGGTAGGCAACGCTGTCCTACCAATACTGAAATGCAAGATGTTTCAGTTGAGGGTTAGAAAGGTGTATTTCAAGGGAGCCAGTTTTGCTTTCACAGTAAATTGAAGCTTTCTGGAGGCTTAGAGAAAAGTGAAGCTGAATCTGGATGGAACAAATGAGGGTGAATGTCACCTGCAAAAGAGGGAAATTACCCAATTTTTTTCTCAACTCGAGTACCAAAATGTCCTATCACGGACGTTCTCAATGCTGGGTGTCAAATTTGTTTATTGCAAGCTCCAAAGATTTAGCTTTTGGCCACCAAGATAGGGAGAATTTTAGATGGTGATACCATCTTGTCATGAGTGACCTCCGCAGGGTGCCGTCCACTCAGAACAGTTAAATCAAACCAAATAGTTCACAATTAATAAAAAGGAGAAAGGAATGTTTTAGAAACTTTGTGCTGAGTCCTTTTCTGCATGCCACAAACGGGATTCTTCAAGCCCACAAAGAGGTGGTTAATGCGCCAGAAATTCAGTGAGAACTGATCAGCTTATTTAGGGATCCTTAGAAATTTTTACTTTTCACATTGAAGAATCTCAGTTTAAGCCTGCTACCTCTGAAGTCAATTTAAACTCTCACTAAATGCAACAGAAGACTTATTTCATATCTTCTGGAGGTGGTATGTGCAGTAAGTGTAGACTAACAGGTCTGTTACACCCAAGTTTAGTTTAAATTAGGATGCTGTTGCATAGCTAAGCCAAGCTTCAGTCAGGTTTTAGCTGACACAAACTGTGGTTGCCATCCTCCCTCAATCCCCACCCCTTCCATCTTTTATACTGGCATCACTGCTCATGGAACTGGGTGCTACACCAATCTGGTTGAAAACTCATCTTCCAGAGAAAAATCAACCCATTTTCAGCTGGCTCATGCCCCTGACCAGGCATACTGTGCCATCACAACAATCAGCTTGGGCTCATGTGGAGCAGCACCCTAGATGTCTCTGCACACTTTCAGCAGCAATGGTTCTAAATCACCAGGTGGCTTCTACCAACCCAGCTCTCCAGGGCCTGACACAAGGAATGAAAACTACAGCACTGACACCTGTGAAACAACTTTTAAGCTCAAATGACCATACAAGCTCATACAAATATGAAGCTGAAAAGACCACAGTTACAGTTGGAAGGGCTCTGATTTAAGCAAACAGCATCCCAGCAAGAGCAGCCTTAGGAGCTGAGATCTCTTTTCTATCACAGGGCCCAATTTTGATGGTTTCCATGACACATGCCAGAAATGTTTTGAGCTAGCAATCCTTCCCGTCTCCCACAAGGTCACATTCAGTGAGATTCCTGCTGAAGTCCAAAGGCTGAGACATTGAGTAAGGAGTTCCTTCGTGTAAGTAAGGATGGCAGTACCTAGCCCAGAATCTGCCCCAGATGCCCGGCCTTCAGGCATGACTGTTTGCTCACCACAAGTCACCCATGCTGCATACTTCCATCTGGCAAGAGTTTGAACTCCTAATTGAATATATATGATTGCTCAGTGTCGCAAGATTCCTCTCCAGAAAGACCTCAGGCCAAATTTCACCCACAAATGCATCTACGCAAGAGGCACTTACACAAGTGAGAGTCATGTATTCATATCCCAGGGTAGGAAAAGTACTCCTGATGACCCAGCCTCCCCCTCCCTTTTTGCCTGTACTTACAAAGTAATTATGGTGCAACAAATACTGCGCTTAACATAATACAAGGTTTCTGCCAACTCCCTATAGGTGCAAGGAGGGGTTTCCCTTTCCCATTTCCTCTATCCTTTTGCAGGGCCAGAACTTGATCCCTATGCAAGATGAGTGAACACAGCAGGACTCTGCTCCTAGCTACTGTCCCCTCTACAGATGCTCACACTAACTCAGATGATAGTCTTGGACTCATGGATTATTCCCTGAGGTCAAACTAGGAGCAAGTGGTGTATATATCTTTATTTGTTCTGCTACTCCTTTTTTTTTTCTGTTTTGATAGGGTGAGAGGCAGCAGGATTTTTCTTTTTCCTCTCTTTTTGCTGTTGCACAAAGGACAGGGTCTTCTGGACAAATGCCATCTGGCAAACTCTGCCTTTACACAAGACCTGCCCAGCCCTTGTGCTCCCCTGCTCTCTCCTCCTGCACGCCGCAGCCACTGGGACTTTCTTCTTTAGTGTGAATGATTTCCCGCTTGTTTCCGAGGGGCAGGTGATGCTGGGGGTGGTGGTGCTCAGCAGGTGTTCTCCAGGGCCCTTTGCATTGTGAAGTTCGCATCACAGTCGCTGTGCAGTGCAGGAGGCAGGTTTGGTGCTGTGGGTGGTCTCCCACGGCCCTTCCCTTGCCGACCTAAAACGAGTCTCTTACTGTTTCTAATGTGCACATTAAATACTGTCAGTCTCCTCTCCTACCACAGCTCTTTTTTACTTCAGTAGAGCTATTTCTGACGCACACGGAAAAGCAGAGAGAGGAGGAAAAATAAAGGCTCAGTCCTGTAGTGAAACATTCTGTCTCTCAAAACATTAAACCATGAGCACTTTTTTATTTTTAAGACTGGTTCAGATTCTAATAAGGGAGCAGAAGAAACATACACTCATTGAGAAGTGACACAACATTCACCTCTAAGTGGATTTGCTAAGAGGCTGCTGAGAGCTCTATATGGTACCAAAACTAGAAGTTTGTAATGGAAAATGCTGACAAACTACAGCTATATATGGATCATCCCTTAGAAACAAAAACAAAGTGATTGATAACATCCATTTGAAGAGACCAAAACCTTATTGCTCACTCATTGTCATCTCTGCTTCTTAAAAAGTGCAGGACTTCCTAAAATGCTTTCCAGCATACGCAAAGGGTAGTAATTATAACAGTAATGACTATTTCATTTATAAAGAACTTTCCATTTGGGATCTGCACTATATTTGAAAATACACCTAAAGGAATTGTTTGAAGCCAATGGAATCACTTCTCTGAGTCTGGACTTTGCTTCACTTTCTGGCATTTTTACCACTAAAGACATTATCTTACATCAGTGAAAGGTTTTCATTACCAAGTTACACATCATCATTCACAGCTTTCAGGAAAAGTTTTATTTATTTCTCATTATATAAACTCTAAATCATCTTAATGCAAACCTGACCTAGCCATGTTCTCCTCCTCTAAATAAGGCACCTCCCCAACTCATCAACCCATGGAAAATTATAGGATAAGCACCTGCCACAAAAATGTTTTCTGTCTTTGTCACTATCTTGTAAAAAGGAGATGAACAACAAAACCTGTTTCATTTATTTGTTTGAGCCAAAGCCTTGTCTGCATCCTGGGAGGCAGCTGGCTGCTGCACAGCATCGGGCAGGTCCCCAGGTCCATTTGCAGCCCTGGATCACTGCAAATGCCTGAATGCAGGGACTTCTCCCTGTGCACCTTGCAGTCACTGCCAGGCTGGACTCCTGCATGACTAAAAGAAATAGAAGGGAAAGCAGCTTTGCCTAACCACAGTATGACTACATAATGTCAAAGGAGAACTCTTAAAAGCCAATGTCTTCGTAAATGCTTACTTCTGTCAGCCTGGTGCTGCTTTGAGATATGTATTTTTACCTGAGGCAGCTAAAAAAAAAAAAATTGTATGTCCTTCCTTGGTTTATTTTTTTCGTAATTATTTGAGATGGCAAATGAGGACAAGGATTTAGGGACCTGGAAATACCGGCTCACAGTTCAGAGACCCCAGCAGTACTGAGTTCAGCCCATTAAGGCAGAACTTAGAGCACAAAAATTCACCCACATGTGAAGATGCACATGAAAGGGCTACTCCAAGAGACATGGTATGTTATAAGGATGGCAGCACCTGGTTTAGTCCGTTAACTTTTCCAAATTTAAAGGACAGTAGAGTTTACAATCATCTTCCATTTTCATAAGTCACTTCAAGCATCCAAGTTTTAATATAAGAGAAATGGGGGGAGGGTATCGCTGTTGCCTCCTTCTCGCAACTTAAAACACACCAGCTATTAAAGCAGCAAGACATTTAAATGACTATTCATTCTGATTTTTTTTAAAGCAGTACTAGGCTTTCACCTGTATCATTATTATGTAGGCAGTGACAGATGGCAATGAAAAAATATAAAATAACTCTTAGAGTATTAACTTTTTTCAGTACCGTATGTGTCAGATTCTTTAGCATAAATAAATGGCATTACACAGTCTCATTAAATCTATACATCTGTGTAGTAACTTGCAATTTATGGATATTTTCTGACACAATGTTCAAACCAACAGGTTTAGCTCACATGTTTCTTTTCGCACCATGCCATCTCCAAGTCACCAGAAAAGCAAACAAAAGCAAAACCCTACACTAAAGATTCCTGAAGAATTTTTTGAGAAGATTTGCTATTCATCATCTACACATATTTAAGGGAATGAGAAGGGAAGAAGGTGGTGGGATCACGGAAGAAAGGGACTGGAAAGAATTGGTAAGTAAAACACATAATTAGGTACCTAAAATTTACATCTCTAATGAGTAAGGAATGACTCCCAAGTTAGATTAAAACAATAACAATAGGGACACAAACAGGCACATTTTCTCCTATTGCCCACTGAAGCACAGAGAGCCCCCACAGCATTTTCACCAGAGCACCCAGGAGCCCTGAGCAGATCCCCTATGGGCTGCTGTGCCCAGACAGAGCAGGGATTGCAGGATTGAATGCTGAGCTGGAACAGCTCAGGCTGCTGAGAAGCTGAGGCCATCACCGACCACACAGAAAGGTGCTGTGAGTGGCTCTGAGCACCACTCACTATTATCTAGAGGAGGCAGAAAGTTAGACGGAAGAGCTGTGTATACTGAAGCATCTGATACTTCCTCAGGCCTTTCCCGAACACGTTCCATAAACTCAGCTGCTCCATGGGAACTACATGTCCAACCACCCTGCAGAGCCATGTACATAGGCTCTGACGGATGGTGGAATGAGTTCTTGCTTCTGCAGCCCGGGTTACAGGAGGACAGCAGGGACATTGCAGCTCCTGAGACACAGAGCCCTGAGGAAGGTGGGATGGTAGGAGAGGGCTGGCTTGTACACACCAACCTACTCTTGGGAGCACTCCCAGGCCCGCTTTCATTTATGCTTTAACAAGAGCGAGGCAGCTGTGGGGACCTCACAGCTTTTATAGTCCCAGTTAAAAAGATTCTTTTTGGACAACAAGTTGTGTTTGGGAGCCCTCCCCTTAACACATGAGCCCGCTGGTCCAGGCTGGTGGAAGAGGATGCAGCACCACTTGCTGTTACCAAACATTTATTAAAGATGTCAACAAAAGATAAAAATCTGTAAATGCAGCCGCAGTCCCGGAATAAGGAGTCCAGCAGCCCTGCAACCTCAGTCCCCATAGCTGTGTTTCAATAGCTACCTCCCCTTCCAACTCCTTTGGCAGTGCCTTTGGAGATGTTCTCCCAAGAGCTGCAAAGGATCTAGCGAGCTGTTCATTGTGTATCAATGAACAATCCTGCCTGAACACCAAATTACACCTTAGACAAACTCAAACCCAGGTGACACATTCCTGGTGGAAAGATGAAATTTGGCATTAGCAGCAACTCCTGCACGTCACACCCTTTCGTCTGCTTTGGGTAAAGGATCTGTTGGGAGCTATTTACGGACTGGCTCTTTTCCTCTAGGAGGAACTGGTATTTCTGCCTAAAATTAAGATGGCTTGACACTTCCTACGATGAGGCCCTGTTTTTCACTTGCTTATCACTTTGCCAGAAACAAGTTAGGCTGAAATGTATAGAAAATATTTTAATTTTGTGAGTGTGTGTCAAACTGCAAATCAAAACAGTTGAACTGGCTCTGACAAAGAGGTCAGAGAAACCACCACCCCTAGTTCTTAGTGTTCAGGTGAGGTGATCCACAATTAGCCAAAACAACAAAGCCTGCTTTCAAGAATGGATTTGTACCCACAGCCTCTTTCAAGCTCTCTTTCCTTGAAGGAATTGCAATTTGGGTACCTGCTGCCAAACAGAATGAGTAACTTTCAAGTGCCACTCGCCTTTCCCCTCACTAACGAGGATCAGCAATCCCAAGAGATCCCCTGACCATGCAACTTCATCTCATGGGTACGCTTCTACTGTGTCAGTTCGAGAAAAGTCAGACCCAGAGACAAAACATCACTGTCATGCCTTACTTTGGTCTTGAGGACAGATCATGTGCATTTAAAAATCCTTACTCGCTGCAATGAAAAGAAGGAGGGAAAAAAAGAAAAGAGGAAAGAAATTGGCATGCTAAGAGGCTCACTAAAGCGCTTTAAAGTGCATAATTCCATCATCATACTGTACATAGCACACGATCTCTGAGGGGTAATTATCCATGGATTGGAAGCCAGTGTGAATATACACACAGTCAATACGATGTGCTTGCTGCTGCTTCTCTTTTTTTTCTTTCTTCTTTTTTTTTTTAAATCAATTTTAATTGTTGTGGATCTATTTCTGCTAATAAAAGAGAGTGAACTGATTCTGGTCGGATAGATTTCTGGATACGGAAAATGAGTGAGCAAAACATGTGAGAGTACTTACTGTATTACCAGAAATATTTATAAATGGCTCTTCCCTCCTTCAGCTGGCAGAATATCAAAGCACCGAGGAAGCAGCACGGATGGCTTCTGAAGGGATGGAGAAAGCAAAGGTCCACTCCTCCATCACCAGCCTGGGAAAGCAATGCCACTGTTAGAGCAGTTCCAGCAGAAGCCCAGGCTGGAACTGCTCTAACAGCAACATCTCCACTCCTGTTAAAGGGCGAGCACTACTGTGAGTGCAAACTGTATCAGAAAGGATCACAAATGAGCCCCTACAGGGAATATACAATGTGTCTACTGGGTTGGAACAATATATGAACCGGAGACCCAAGGGTTTTAGTAACTAAGATGTGATTCCCAGGAATGTCAGTCATTCCAGCTGAGGACAATCATATTCTCTGAAGGCTTGATGCCTCCAAATACCAAGCTCAACCAAGACTCTCGGGCTTGACAGTACTGAAAAGTTCCCTGTAAAACACAGCACTATCACAATGCATTCATTAGCTGCATTTGTATCAGCAAAATAAAAACGTGGAGACAAGCACATTTACGAGAGGCACATACAAATCACTCCTACCCTTGCAAGAGAACTTGGCTGAGCCAGGAAGGACTCTGTCCCCCAGAGCTCCTGCAAAGGGGGCTTCTGCAGAGGTACACACTACACACACAGCAGTACCACGATGCAGATGCCTTGCAGGGACACGCGCCTTTACGTAACTCTCACCTGCACACAGACCACCTTTCTAGGACTGGATTAACCAAATACACACGTGGAACTTAGTCTAATATTACAATTTGTTTCCCTGTATCCTGCTTGTGTGGACTGCAGGTTTTCCTAGCAGAGATGAGCACCCCTTTGGCTGCTGTGCTCCCAGCTGTCCCTGTGTGCAGCCGGTACCGCAGGAGTGTCCCCAGCCTGCTCCCCATTCCCAGTGCTGGAGGACTACAATAAGGTGCACCAATTCCCAAGTTAGCCTGTGCATGTGAAAATGCCTGGGGGGTCCTGATTCAGTGCAATACTTAAGCAATCACTGATCTTTAATGTTAAAGTCAACAGGACTTCGGTACATCCATAGGTAACTACATGAATTCATCACTGGGCTCAGCAAGCATGTTCCAGCTCACAAAAGCAATGAAAGGACAACGCGCAGGAAGAACGAAAAGCCTTCAGGAAAGGATTAGCAGTGTCACAAGTTAAACATCTCCTCCCTGATGACATACAGGATCGGGTCAACTGTGCAGGCAAGTGAGAATGCTGTAGCATGAAGTCACAAACGGTACAGCCGGCTCAAACTACTGCCTGTAGTAGCTCTGCAGGTAACAAATACAGAATACTAATGTACAATAAGCAATACTTTAATAGCTCTACTCTGTAGAAGAGGCAGGGATTTTTCAGTGTTAAACTGCACATCATTGCTATTCCAGAACTCCTATTTGGCTGTTTCAACTTACCTAGCAGATTCAAGTGTAAGAAATAACAATAAACGTCTCTGTAATCAACCCCTGAAACCCTGCAACTCTTGCTTTACAGCTCTAAAAACCATAACCTAGGAGGGCTATAACCTAACAGCGATATGCTGTCATTAACTGGCTACTGAATTACAACAAATAATGTGGAAGGACCTGAGCAGCAACTCCACCCTACTATTTTAAAAACAGATTGTTACCTATTCAGTGACAATATGAACACATCTCAGTTATATAGTACTAAGCAACCTAACACTAGTTATGACCAATCTTGGGCTTTAAAAAAAAAGGCATTATTTAAAAAATCACCTTAATCCACACTAAATATACAAGTTCTTCAGATGATTATGTCTTCTCATAAGTACAGGAAATATCAATAATTTACAGTAGGTCGTTTGAGTCCCCTCGTTTACAGCAGGCAGAAAGTAGTTCAGCACCTGCTGAAATAATTGCCGAGCAAGGAAAAGATAAAGATATAAAGTAAATTTATTGGCTGTCTAGCAGACTTTACATTCAATTTTCCCTTGTCACATTCTCATCAAGTGTATGTACCTGCACAATTCTAGTAGGCTACGGTCACAGCCATGTTAGATTCAACTACTCCTGTGCCAAATTTGATCTGAGGGGTTCAGGAAGGCAGGGTGTGTGCTCCCAGGTGGGACGTAGAATTTCATATATCACGTGCCATGCTTCATTTATCTGCTTGCATGTGTACAGTGAGTCTACTGACTTCCTTTAAAGTTCTGAACATTCATAACTACCTTTATTCGGGCATATATGCTAAAGACTCTTTGCAGAAAGTGACTTGCTCATATAACAATGCCTTTTTACTACTCTGTTGCCAGGTTTCTGGCCTGAGGCTTTGGGATCAGCGGCTTCCTTAAAGATACCATCAACAGGGGATTCTCACTCTAGGGTAAGAATAAAGCATCTACCATGAGGCAGAGCCTGAGATGTTTAAAGCTTGGAGATTTATTTCAGGCAGCTGCACCCCGCACATATGGAGGTGGAATATTCCAGTCTCTGACTTTCAGTTCTGGTAGGAGACATAAGGAAAACAGAGTTTTCACTGTGACTACCAAACACAAGGAAATAATCATATGGGTCAAACAAACAAATATTTCATTTGCTATGAAAATCATTTGAGTTGACTCAAGACATTTATTTGGGAAACAAAAAAAACAAAAAAACCTTTCTGAAGTTGTGTTACCTCTCCCTTTCAAGTGCTGGCCGTTTTGAGCTGAAATACATAATTTTGAAACAAACATGGAAATGTTTTCTACTTTCAAACATCAAAAGCCTTTCTAGTGTTGCTAAAGCTTTTTCTCCCCCAACATTTTCATCTAACTTGACTCAAATTTCATTCCAGTACTGCTTACAAACTGTCTTTTTCAACAAATTTATTATTTGTCATTTCCACCTAGTGGTTTCCACAACAAGCTCATTCCCAGCAGGCTGTAAGGATGCAAACCAGTGTTAGGTCAGTCTTTTGCATCAGGAGCTAAGGAAGCATTGAACTCATGTAAATTAAAGAATTTCTGAAATGTGCATTGTTTAAATAAATATATTTTTTAAATTAAAGAAATAAAAAGGCAAACATTTGAAACCTCTGTATGTCCTTAACTGTGCAATGACAATTACATAATATTTTGGAGAGTGATAGAGCTAAGCCTCCTATCCCATTCTTCAGCACAGATGGCTAATTCAGAAGCCTTCACTGGCTGCCCAGCCACTACACCTCCATGGTCCTGGAGCTGCAACCTCTGCTGTGCCTGGAAAAAATGCATCTGAAAATTACCCTGGGGTGGGAAGGGGGCAGCCAATGGAATGACAAGGCTGGGAACGAACAGAAAAGCTGTGTGTGTCTGTGCGAGCAGTGCTGTCCCCAAGCGCAGGGTGCAGGCTCTTCAAGGACTCAGATTTCCTCTCCTACTGCACTTCCTGCCTACCTGGTACAACCCTGGGTTCAGCTCTAGCTCTGCTCTCAGACATAGGTGAGACCAGGGAAGTCAGCACGAGACTGCTAGAGATACTTCAGTACCTTGCTGAATTTATAAATTCGTTCAGTTCTCTGGGCTCTAGACTTCCACCCAAGATCAGTTAAGACACTTTTATAAATCTCACTTGGCATCGTGTTGCATCCTCAGGTGCCTAAACACATGTTTAAACGGGAATCTAAATCTCTTTGCAACTCAGTTCATCTACAAAACAGAGGTTGTAATTCTTTATCTTATGAGGCTTCAGAGACAATAAATTGATTAACGTTGGAGATTAATGTTCATGCGCTGAAGTCAATGGAAGCAGAAACAAATCCTAATTCAGGGTTATAGAGCACTTACAGGACTCCCAGCATTTGTAAAGCCAGTGCCTTCTCTGTCATGGACAAGATACATCTGCTTGCAAAGAAACTTGCACAATCTTCACTCCATATATTTTGGCTCAAGATAGAAGCAGCAGTCTGGCTCTTTTACGAGCCCTTCAGAAAAAATATCTCTGTACAGCCTTTAAATTATCTACTGTTGGGTTCAATGAATTTGATGAAGAAAAGCTTGGAACATAAATCCAAGTGACAACTGAAGTTTAACACAGGCTGCAAGGAAGAGAAGGCAGGCAGGACTTTGCATATGTTTGCACAAAAGAGAAATTGTTCGAGCAAGTGGGAAGAAATTTCTAAGGCTGATGCCTTATAATATGACCCCATGCCAGTTGAGATGTCTTTCACAAAGCCCTCATCATGTGCTGTTGATTCCACGACTCATTATTTTCAATGTTAAAAGTATGGCTGGATACCACACCAAGAAGGGAAATTATTTTGTGTCACTACAGTAGATTTTTCTTGTATTGCAAACAGAATCCATTGATTCAAGCACACAGAATCTGGATGTTGATTTAAGGCAAAATAGATAATTAATCGTAATTTGGAAAGAAGAAGAAACAACATCTGAAGAGACAGGGAACAAAACCATATCTAATATTTAATATTCAATCCATTTTATCTTCTATAAACAACACGACGAGAGCCAGCTTTAGAGAGGGCTTGCATGAACAGAAAATATCAAGGCTGACATTGTGAAAGTCATGAAAATGAAGCAGACCTTGATTCAGGTGGAAGGAAGAACCTCTACCTCCCTATGGCGTCTGCCAGACACTTTGAGCACTTACTCAGGCTGACGGAGCCCAAGCTCTCCATGGCACTGCTGCAGCCTCTGGCTTCTAAGCTGGCAAGGGTGTTGATCACGCATCTGTTTTCATCACAAATTCCATCTGGATTTTAGAATTCTCAATTTAGATCTCATCAAGACTCACACACATCTGCAGAGAGCTTTGATTTCTAGACACCAAAGGCTTCCAGTGGGAAAAAGCTGCTCTGAATAGTTTCCCACCCACTCTCACAGCAAGACTGATAGCATATTTGTACCAGTGTTTTTGGATAGAAGAGGTACACACACAGATATACATAAATGCAGACACATGTGCTGCTGCTGGTGAAGCTCTGCTCTTTTCTTCGCTTGGGTTTGTGTGTCCTTGATTGAAAAACATCACAGCAGCCTGAACTCATCAGTCTGCCCTGAGCCCAGCAGCACAGGTTTTTATGAGGAAATATCTGCTAATAGCTTTGGTTTCTACTGTACCTTTAATTGTTGGCAGGAGACTTTAGGAAAGGACATGGATGTCAGCTGGATACCAAACATCACTGGCCACTGGTCAATCATCAAGCAAACAGCAGGGCTGAATGGAATGGATTTGACCCAGAGGTTACCAATTTTTCAAAATATTACATGTTTCTTAAACAGATTAGATGACACATTCTCAGCCAAACACACACCAGAAAATGGGACTGTTATCCTCCTATTTGTCCTCTTTTCGGAATAAAACGGAGGGCAAACTTTCAAAACTTTCAACCTTCTTAAAAAGGCAGTGAGCTTTCTGCATTCCTGACCTTTCACTTGCAGAGCGAATGCTGATTTCTTGCTGAGCTACGGCTCTGATCATCCCTGCCAAAGCTAAGATGTACACGAGCTGGCTTACCCTTGTTTCCACTGGCTGCTGGAGCACGCCAAAGAGACTGTGTGCCCTCCTGCCTCCAGCACCCAGCCAAGCAACGTGATACTTTTCAGAACCTTATATAGCACTTTAAGAGCTGTATAGAGGAGCTTGAAACAGGATGACACAGAGGGCAGCGGTGCAGGCAAGTTGAGAAATGTCTTCTACTTTTGCTCTCAAGCAGATCAAACGGTCAGTTCCAAAGTGGGGCACGATCAACTCCCTAACTTGTTGGACGCAAAAGTTAGCTGAAAGACTAGAATAACACAGAGTAGGAGTGGAAGTGGATGTGCACAGACAAAAAAAGAAGGTTTATTCAAGCATTGCAGTATGACAATCATGCAATGCAAATGCCCCAGTGAAGTGAAAATGTGCAGTCAGTCCTGGAGCCCAGCATTCCCAAGGCAGGGCAGCAAACTGCAGCACTCTGGGAGCGGCCCGTGGCCGTGTCATTTCTCCCAGTAAGCCCAACAGGAAACATTAGTGCTGAACAACTACTTCTAAATACTCAAGTTACTGCTAGAACATCAAAGCTTATGCCTACAGATCCTATACAGTGCCAGGATCCCTTCCTGCCTAGTGCTGTTTTAACCAATGTAAGGAAAAGGTGAGACAGAAGAAAGGTCTGTCAGGAGGTCTGTACCTGCACTGCCTACTCATCTATGCTGCTATTTACTGTGGCGCCTAAGATGTGCCACAGTCCTATAATACTACTTCTGAATGAAGAAAGAGGGATCAGTGTTTCATTTTACAACCATTGCAGCACAGATCTGGGGTGCTCCCTACCAATATCAGCACAGACAGGTTGCATCTTCAGGCCCGAGGAGAAGAGAATTTGGCCCAAGATGTTAAAGGGTTATTTTAAGGAATGCTTTTCTCTTTCTCCCTTCTCTCTCTCTCTCCATTTGTTTGTTTTGGAATTGATACCAGGAAAAAAAAAAATGTAACTAGGAAACAGAATACATAACCGCCTGAGGTGATGTACAAGAAGTTTCTTCGCATTCTCTGACTTTTTCCTGGTTAAAACCAGTTTGCCTGGGGATGGGCCAGCTCGGTTTCGGCTTCTCCTGCTTTCCCAGCATTCCATAGAATAGCATGACCTTCATTAACTCAAGACAGCAACTGGATCCAGCTAACAAAATCCAACACATGTAGGCACTTGTCCCCCTGGTCCTCAAGGGTAGAGAAACACGGATACCGTTGTTCCAAAAGTGGCCTTGTCATTTCCAGTCCTTATCCTTGCACAACAGATGCTATCAGGACTGCTCCTTGCTGGTCAAAGGCTGCAGCAGCTTCTCTGCACCCTTTCTGCTCACTGGATTACCACCCACTTGCTCTCTTAACTGTGGATCTAGTGTGGGAACTTCATAAAAAAATAGTTTACAAGAAATGATAAATAACTAGTACCCAGGGCTCTATACTTGTGTTGGCTGGGTGTCAGGGCACTTGTTACTGAGNAAACCAACAAACCAAACAAAACCAGAAAACTTCAGAATTGTAGCAGTCTGGACACGGTTTGATGGATTAGGGGGCATGAGAGAAGGAAAGGGCTAATCAGCCTGCAATATTACATACATGGAGATACAACAGAGATAGTGGGTAACGCACTGAAGATAACAGACTGCCCTCATATTTCAGTATTTATTCAAACTTCTCATGTTTTCATCTGAAAATTCCACTTTAAAAAAAAGTCCAATAGTTATGGGCAGCAGAAAGCAGGACACTATTATGAGCTAAAATAAGCAAGATCTTGACCATTCACACTGAGGATCAGCACCCACAAGCCCAGATTTGGCAGTGACAGGTCTTACACATCGCCTACAACCTTCAGTTTTTCTGTATTGACAGGTGAGTGATCAAGAGAAGCTTCAGACCTAGTAACTTCGAAATTGGACTCTGCACCTCATCAGGGCAGAGAAGTGCAGTAGGGGGACTGCATCCTTTTATTCACTATGCTGTTCGTCAGGCTGTGCTCTCACTTGTGACAACCTCGCAAATGCTAAATTGGATCTTAACCCACAAAGGCTCCTTGAGTGAAGCCAGCCCTTTGTGAAGCAGCAGTGCTGCCCAATGACAGGTCCAGAGGCAGCCGCTGAAGCCTCAAAGCCTAAAGCTACCGTGACTCAGTTCAGCTGCAGATGAGTATCTGTTCTAACCAAGAGCAGCTGGGTGTGATGCTGGTCCAGTCACTTCCGCACGGAGATGAAAGCTGGCACACCCCCTACTCAGGGAGGTGTTCTTCTACCTAAGAACAAGGAAGACCCTTGACATAATTCTGACCAGGATGTAAGTCTAAGTACTTTCCAGACTGAGACCCTTTTCCCCATTCCATAAGAGTCCCACAAAACTCCATGAAGTCCACAGACTAAGTAATGAGAAATGGAGATGGGCATTGGGAGACAGAGGAGGAATAAGCCTGAGTGAAGTGTTGCATAAGCAGCATTAATGTTTCAGTGGGGTTGGTTAGTTTAGTTTGTCATATCAGCAAAATAAGCACAGGAAAGTAAAAGTGTTTCATATTTATGAAGTTCCATAAATAGTTCTCAGGACTTTGTTCCTTGGTAAGGATTCCAGGTACCACAGTAATACCAGAAGGAATAAAAAGTACTATCAAGCTTGTACAGCAGTCACTGTATCTCTGTTATTTGAACAAACGGAGGGGAGTCTGTCATTTTTATCCCCAGCTTGATCTCAGATATAATCATCTGGTGGTGTGTATATTTAACCAAATTCCTCACTCTAGAGCACAAGAGTTCCACTAGCAGACAGCACCCTGGATGCTGCTACAAAGATCCTTACTTTTATGAGCACATATATCAAAACAACCACTGAATTTAAAGTAACCAACATGAGAAGTGTCCTCGCCATACTCAAATTCCAGAACGGTTTTGGGCATACATTCCCATCTGTCTTGGTCCTTCCCCACGGGGAGTTTAACCATCACTTGACCATTTACTGCTGCAAGGGCAAATTTATGCCACCTAGTTTTACAGATCTAACAGCTAGCTATCCAAGTCCCTGCTAGCACTGTCTAGGTTCCCTGTGAAGTCAATCCAAAGAAATAAGCGCCTCCAGAGGGCAAATAACTTCATCCCGCCTGTTCTGTGAGATGATGTTTTCTGGAGAAGCCTACAGTACAAGATAACATGACTAGTTTGGACTAGATACCTCACCTCCGCAAGGCTGAAATTCCTCGAAATGAACTCCGCGTGGACGGCACTATTCAGTGCAGAACTTCACAGATCCTTCCACAGAAGCAGGAAAATCTTATCTGCCATTTCAGCTGAAACCATCTATTACTAAGACAATGATCCTTAATCATCTTCAGAGCAAGTCATTCTTGGCAGATAGCAAGTAAAGCCGGACTATATTGCTGTGCCTCCCCAGCTTTGAGGGGGCTCCTCAGATGGCCCACCACTCCCTCTGTTCTACTTCCTTGCTTATTTTGGTCCTTCAAAAATCCTAAAATTACATGGTTTACCCATGCCTTCATTTCCATGTTTTACACGTAATGTTCACGTCATGCTCTTAAAGTATTATAGGCCTTGTCTGGCTTTGAAGGAAGTTTTAGCCAAGAGTGTTTTATATTACTGGAATTGCTTATACAAAATTCCCTTTTACAGATTAATTTATGAGAGAAGAAAATCCTGTACTTATCTTAATTACTTTATTGATTCTTGGAAAAAGAAATACAAAATCAAGCTGGGAAGAAGGAACGATAACATGTACTTGTCTTCCACATACAGTCAAAATCCTTCCATTGATGCTGTTTTATAATGCCCAAGAGCCACTCTTCTGCTCTAGAGTGGTAAAAACCGGCCCTTTTCTTTCCCCCATTCTCATCAAAGAAACAACTACAGAGAAACAGCAGGAAGGGAAAGACACGGAGAGACAGACTAACCTATGAAAGCTTTCAGATACTACAACTTTACAACAAGGTTACAAGCATTCACACAGAGCATCGTACGGCAAGGCAGAACTTACAGTTCAGTCCCTGTGAAACAGCAAAAGGAAAACCACCACTAACGAAGGGGGTAGGATGGCTTAAGGAATCCAGAGAATGGCAGGATCCGGACACATGAGGATAGATTGTTAGGATCTCCTGGTCTGACCTCTCTACCCCCACAGAGCTTCTCTTGTCCATGCCTGCATAGAAGCCACAGCTTGTTGGCTGTTACTTTTCCCCAAAGCACTGACACTCTCTCCATGGAGGGCAGGGCAGGGAGCTCAAAGGTTTCTCATGAGCTTGTTTCACTGCCTTGTAAACAACAGGCACATTCCATACCCAGCTCTGTTGGGGACAGGCCTGAGCTCTAATGGTGTGACCACGGTAATTAACTCAGGACTCATTACAGGCATGTTGTGATCTGCCCTAAAAATGCCAGGACACATGGCTGCACTTGGTCATCCATCATGCAAAGCCTTCCTTCCCATCAAGCTTCCAGCCAGGACACTGAGCAAGGCCAGGTTTAATCCCAGGTTATGAGTGTGCATGAGAGTATACTCCTGCGAAAGAGCAGATTAACAGAAGCTGGAGTTCCTCCTCACTCCACAAGTACTGCTAGGGCTGAAGTCCTGCAGGCTGACTCACACAGTTCCTCACCCGCTCTGAAAGAAGCAATCTTCTCAAAGACCTATGAACCAAAACAGAAAAGAAACCCTACAGGTTTGCTGAAAGGGGAAAAAAAAAAAAGAAAAAGAAAAAGACAAAAGAAAAGATCCTAAAGAAACACATGCTTGGATATTTTCTAGGACTTTTTTTTTTAAGTAATGAATAAAAATTGCTTTCTTAAATTTAAAAGATTCTTACTAAGTAATTTTTATAAAAGCTAGTTACTGCTCAAGAGAGATGTATTGGCTACGTTCTAAACCAGAGCAGCAACGTAAAACTCGGAAAATTAAAAAATCCTCTTGCAGAAAACACTGTGTTTTAGCTTTTGAACTCCGGATTTTCACAGCTCCAGGTTTTCATTCGACTTTTGAAGCCCAGCCTGGTCACACAACTCAACCAGAAGAGCAGGAATGCACAGCCTGTGGTAGCAAGGACATGAGAACAAGCAGGCAAGGGGTGAGGGTTCTATCCTTTCCATGTTGCCAGGAATGGAACACCACCATGGCAACACCATGCGAGCCTGGGTCCTGATCTGAGGGATGGAAAAACAACCACCTCTTCCTACAGCAAAACTGTGAAGGACCAACAGGTTTTCTGTGCTATTTAATTTAAAAAAAAAAAGAAAAGACTAGTTGGCTTTTATTAAGAATGGCTGCTCTCAGGTCAGAGGTTTCTCTAACAGGCATTATCACCAATTGGTTTGAGTTCTTTGGTTGCTGCCTGAGCAGAGCTGGAAAACAGATTTGTACTCCCTGCAATAAATTATTGACTGCTAGGACTCTCAGTAAGGCCAAGGTGTGGTCCTTGCTGGCAGGTGAGAGGGTGTTTGTTTGCCAGCCTTTCCCCCAACTGGAAGAAAGGTGCTCATAAAGAAAAACTGCAGAAGAAAAGCCAAAAGCGAGAGCCAGGATTCCTGTAAGTGACTTTTTGGTGCTCAGTGGACACACAGCTTTTGACCACGTTGAACCACGGAAGCGTCCTCAGAGGACCAGGGCACCCCACAAGGAACCCGGGGGTTGGAGACATCTGTGTGAAAATGCATGGAGCTGGCTGACCTTTGCTACATCTCCTTCTCCAGAGCCACAGGTAAACATGATCAGGAATGCAGAAAGCACAGATCATACACACACCACACAGAGCAACCACATGGAAAACACGGAAGACCACTGTGGTTGTACCAGGCCACTATTAACAGCTTCCAAAGGACATTCCTGTCCTGTATTCAGGTGGGATTTAATCAACTGTCTGCCCAACACCCATGCTGGAGGCAGGCAGAGAAACATTCTTACCCCTTTACTTCCTTGGGGAGGAAAATGAAACAGAAAGGTGAAGCTTGCTTAAGTCTGCCCTGTGAGCCAGAAGCAGATTTCACCACCTCCTGCCTTCCAACCCAGTTCTCATTCCTGCAGACCACAGCAACTCTCAGATCTGCTCCAGGTGGGCAGATAACGCTCTTGTACTTCATACCCCAGAGGAGGAAAAGTCATAGAGAAAAGGGACTCAAGGATTTAACGGTTTGGTGTGATTTATAACCAGCACCCTGGGAAGAGTAGAGGCTGATAATATTTGAAAGCAAGCAAAGTAAGACCATAAAATTAGAACTGGAGCTAAAGTGCTGCTCTAAGTGTGATGACCTGACTGCAAACAGCAACTCCTTTCACATTTCCCCAGTGCCCCCAGAAGCCTTCAGACACAAGGCAATTTGGACTTCATTCATGATTCCCTGGTACTACACCAGTTAACATCTCAGCACCCTTTCCCCATATTTTGCCTCCCATGCAGCAAAAGATTATTTATAAGTTTCATGAAAAAAAACCCCAACTTTATCAATGGTATCATTCCTTAGGGTATTGCCAGTGCAAAACCCCAGGAGATGTAAAATTAAATGCCTGGTGTCCTTAAATCTTGTAAAGTATATTTTCTAGGGGTTTTGGTTGCTGACAGCTTCAATAACATCAGGCTGTTCAGAGTTATCCTTCGTGGGTGTTTTCATCATTCTGACCTCTTATTCTAAAACACAACTGCTAATTCCTCCTTGTTAGAAACAGGACATTTTAATAAACTTGACAGCTCTACCTCACATCATTATAAAGTAATGTCCCTTACTAACTCCTGGCTGTACAAAGTTGGACTTGAAACTAAACCATAGGCTCTGGAAACAAAAAGATATGGCTAGACCTACAGCAGTTAGCACAAAAACTCCCAGGTGAAACACTCCATGGTCAGAGGCTCTCAAAAAGAGCACACTGAACTTCAGAGCCCTGAAGTTACAGGCTAATTTCAGTACTTGGTGAATCTTAAAATAAAGCCTCCATCTGAGCCTTTTTAGGATTGTGGCCCTCATTTGTTTTTACCTAAAGAAATGAAAACTATCATTATACAGCTCTGGAAAAGGCTTATTCCCAAATAGATCCTATTTACAGGTCCAAATTCTACCCTCTCATGTTTACATGCAACTCCTTTAAAAAAATTAAATATCATCCCCTGAAGATCATGGGATCGGGCAAGTGCCCACAGGCATGCTTAGCCTGGAGTTTCCCCTGAGCAGCATCTGTTGCTCCCTTGCTCTCGTGGGTGCCGGAGCATGGCCACAGTGCTGGGGCTGCCCTGGGCTGGGAGGGTTGATACCCAAAACCTGAGCACTGCTGGCCCTCCCTGCCCGTATACACCAGCTCATTTAGAGCCAGCCCAGAAGCTGCATTCACATCTCTGACCACTCTGCAGATGGACTCTGAGGGGAGCAGAACAACCCTGAAAGCTTTCGAAAAACTAGCCCTTGAAGTCTAATTTCAAAGTCAAACTTTGTGCCTATCACAGGCCTGATAAATTAGTGCTTACAGAAAAATGAGTTTCTACAGAAATAAGAAAGGTGCTGCACCTTAGTTAATTTAAGAGTTAAGGCTTTCGAGATCACTGGTGTTTTTCCTGTCTTCTTGAAAACACTGTCTCAGCCACACCTCGGTGGGCCAACACAGGTGAAACCAAAACGTCAAATTTTTAAATCAAAATTGCCTGTCAGGACAATGGAGTGCAGCATTTCTTGCCGAAAATAATTTGCAGTTTCTTTTGATTAAAAAAAAAAAAATTGTTTGTTTGTTTTAATGCTCGCTGTGAGAGAGCCAATCTGCCTGGCAGCCCCCCCCCCGCCCCCCCTCCCCCCCCGCTGCTGCTGAATTTTGATTGCGTGGGGAAGATGGGATGGCTGTTAACCTCTGTATCATTGGGTCAGCATCACAACAACATGCTCTTCCAGCCATCCTACACCTCCTGTCACAGCATTCCTCTACCTCCGCTTGTTTTTCCAAGTTTAATTAAAATCCACTGCAGTTTTTTTCCCATCTGCTCTGAGGGGTTGAGTGGCTCAGCCGTGTTTCTGCTTCTGGAAAGCAGCAGGAACAGAGGGGTTAATGCTCTGTATTCAGAACAAAAACCACAGAGCTGAGGCAGATCTGCACTCATCCAGTCCATTCCCTGACAAAACTTGTTGCTAGTCCTGTCTGCACCATCCTAGATCTCCCAGGTTTCACTGGCTTCTAGCCAAAAGTGTCGTTTTACTCTCATAATGAAGGGGGCCAGAAGGATTTATCTTTCCCAACCTCTCCCTACATTATGTCCATCCCTGCAGAGCAATCTTCTTGTTTTTCCACATTTTCTTGCAGTCTGAAACCCTCCCAAGGGCATATCCCCAAGGATCTGCTGAGACGGAGGGCTTCTCAGCTTACAGCTTCTGCCTACAGTGCTGTATTTAGCCCATTAAAAATCCCAATAAGGTTACACATAAAAGCTCCTTCAAAGTTTTGGCTCTGACACTTTACTCCTCACCTTCTAAATCAAGTTATGCCTTATTTGAAAATCTTCAGAAATTGTTTGGAGGAGTGAATGACCTATTCTGAGGCTTTAAAATTACATCAAAAGTATAAAGTTGCTTCCTCCCAAGCCACTGTATTACTAAACAAGGAAACGGTCACACAATAAAATTTCCACAAGAAGAATGGAGTCTGTAAACTGAAGCTGTCACAGGTGAAGGACGGAAAAAAGAAAAAAAAAAGCTGATGCTGTAGCACATATTAAAATCCTGCAAGCTAATTCAACAATATACAAATTACAGCTCCCACCTTTCAAATTGCATCAGGAACTGCCTCTCCCAAAACAACCACCCCTCCCAAAAACCCCAAACCTGCAGGGTTGAACATTCTCCCTAGGCACTAAGTGCAGGCTGAGAGACTCGGGTTAAGTGGGGAGATGCCATTTTTGCCTTGATCTGCTCAGGTCATCTGCTACTCTGCTGGAGTCTGGGTCTTAGAGACAAGTACGAAGTCTGCCCACTGGATCCCTCCTTCTCCTTTCCAGTCTCTTTTCTCCCTACAACATAGCCTGACTGAGTTAGTCACAATACTCCCACCGACCCATGAAAGCCCTCCCAAAGCATGGAAAGCACACCTGAAACGCAATCCAAAAAATCCAGCACTGTATAAAAGTATGTCAGGTTTCTCTGAAAGGTTTTTTTCCCTGGGCCTGGAAGACTAATCCAACACTAAATTGTTCTCTTGCTGGCCTGTGAAGAAAACTCGACAGTAGTCGAGTGCAGCTGGAACTTAACAAATAATCCCACTGACAAGGAACAAACACCTGTTCTTCTAACGTGGCCGCAGTGACTTCACTGATCAGTCACTACTAGAGTTGGAGTAGAAACCATCCTTATTTTCAGGTTAAGTGAGCAAATACAAATTTAAAGCGGGGGGAAGGATCCTGAAGCCAGTAAGCACTATTTTTACACACTAATTGCTGATAAAACCACACTTAAGGAAAGAATGAACAGCCATTGTTCCCCACTGCCATGGTCTACTGAAGGGAATCTCAACTAGATCAAGCCTGCCTTGAGTTTTACTGTGTGTGTTTTGATTCCAGCTTTGATAAGGTCACACCTTAGAAGAGCCATGCATAGTGTAACAGATGGGGATAAAGCTTTCAGCTACTCCCAGACTCAGCTAATAGCATTTCTAAGAGAAGAAAAATCAAATTTTTTTTATATTTATATAAATAGGTATGGGTTTTCAAGTTACTTTGGCTCCCACCTCATCCCACCAACCCACACAAGGATGATTCTGCTGCAGTGCAGGCTGCAACAGCTGAGAGCGCAGGGGCAAATACCCACTCAGGCAGGAGGAGCACTTACAGCTGCCTCCCCGAGGACCAGGACCACGCCTGGCCTCCCTGCCGAGCCACAGTCCTCAGGGAAGCAACTCCAGCCACGAGCTCTGTAAACCCCCAGACCCAACACTGACACTCCTACAATGTCAAAGACCAGTTTGCGCTCAGACCTTTCTTCCTGAATAAGCCAGCCATCCCTCACTGCTCCTCACTCCTGGCACCAATTACACACTCTTAATTCACTCCTCTGAAGCCCCAGACTCTGCCTTTGGGCCCCTTCCTGCTGCCAGCTTGGGATCCGATCCATCTTGGGTGTCACTGGTAAGACAGCAGAAGTGTCAACTACAGGATATACTACAGAATTAAAAAAAAAAAAAAAAAAAAAAAAAAAACAAAAAAACAAAAAAAAGGGGGAAAGGGGGACCAAATTTCAGAACGTGGCTGTCTGCA
>VZRR01007489.1:2034-33748 GCA_013398015.1 Oreocharis arfaki | reverse complement strand
AAAAAAAAAAAAAAAAAAAAAAACCGAAAACACAGAATACTGAGGTAATGGTGACCTAATTTCCTAGACTGGCTGTCTGCTAACCACAACTTTAAGGTTTCAGAGACTTTGGCTCACTATCAGCTTGCACTAAAAATGCCTTCTCTGCAAACCAGAAATAAGCCTACTACGTTGTTTTCAGATAATACCATCAAAAAAAAAAAAGAAAAAATAAAGGAGTGCCACAAACTCGTTTCCCCATGAATAACAAACCCAAGACCTTTTTTATTCATGTCAAACAAGGAATATGACCTATTGTATAGAAAGGAGCTTAGCTCTCATCTATCACAAGAATGATGCTGTCATATAAATGACCCCATACCAAAATTTCTACGACACAGATTTAATTTCCAGTGAATTATATTAGAAAGGCCTTCAGTTTAGTATCACATCATATCCAGTAAAGAGGTAAGAGGTAACATTATCAGCCCTAATGCAGAAAATGAACTGTGGTGGGAAAGTTTTGGAAACTGCATGCCACAGGAACGAAACGCTAGCATAATGTGGACAGCAATGTGCTTAAGACTGCAGCAGCTGGACTGAGGCAGAAGAGGTCATGCTTAGCAAAGCCTCTGGAATTCCCAGGGATGGTACTGCAGTGACATGAAGGAATTTCACGGGATGTTGTATACTCAGAGTGCTAAAAAGCAGAAGATTCTGCACCAGACAGCAACAGCTAAGGTGAAAAGTTTTGGAAGAAGATCTAAGGAGGAGCCTATGCAGTAAATAGAGATAAGGACAGGAGCCAAAGAGTGCCAAAAGTGAAAATATTTCAGGTTGGAATGAAATAACAAGATGACTCCAGAAATCAGTTTAAACCTCTATTTAAAAATATACAGGTAGTTATTTACTTATAAAGGCTCTTCTTGTCTATTTACATGTTTGATAGAAGTACAGCAAGACCAAAATGTGGTTGTGGCCTGCTCTCCCCTCACCATGTTTCAGTGTATAACATTTGCACATCATTTTACAGTTGCTAAAAAGCAAAGTAATGAAATTAAATTGAAAGAGACTAGATCAGTGAAGGAACAGAGCCATCATATGTCAAGCGATGTTTGATAGATGTGAGACTGAAATAGCTTCATCAGTTTACAGCCATGTGTGCCCACACTGTTCATGCTTGGGGGTTAGTGTGCACGAGTGCTCAAAACCACAACTCAGCATATCAGACAAAGCAAAAAACCCAGATGAGGCTGCATTTACATGGGTCAGAAGACCCTGTAAGGACATTTGTTCTGGAAACTAAAACAGTTATAGAAAAGCTGCAGAGGAGAGGAGGACAAAAGTCTAGCCAAGTTTAAGATGGGGCTTAAGGACACTGAGACAGAGTTGCCTCCTCCATTACTAGGGTCACTGAGGCTCCTCCATTTGTAACTAGGGATCATGGCAGAAATGTGGCTGAGAAACACCAGTACCACACACGGGAACCAGTAAGGAAGAAAAGTATGGGGTTAATCCATCTAAAAATCTTCATTCAACAAGGCCCTTAGATGCACGCTCAAGTCTGGTACCAGCCCAAGGGGCTTGCTAGTGTCTTCAGACCCCTGGGGAATGAGGAGAGCATTACTCAAAGGTAAGCAAGCACACGAATGTTCAAAGAATAGCTTATGTTGGAAGGGACCTTAAAGACCATGTGGTTCCTACCCCCTGCCATGGGCAGGGACACCTTCCACTATCCCAGTTTGCTCCATCCAACCTGGCCTGGAACCCTTTCCGGGATGAGGCAGCCACAGCTTCTCTGGGCACCCTGTGCCAGGGCCTCCACACCATCACAGGGAAGAATTGCTTCCCAATATCCCATCTAACCCTGCCCTCTGGCAGTTTGAAGCCATTCCCCCTTGTCCTGTCACTCCAGGCCCTCGTAAATAGTCTCTCTCCATCTTCCCTGTCAGCTCCCTTCTAGTACTGGAAGGCTGCAAACAGGTCACTTTAAAGCTTCCCTTTTCCAGGCTGAACAATCCCAATTCTCTCAGCCTTTCCTCACAGCAGAGCTGCTCCATCCCTCTGATCATCTCGGTGGCCTCCTCCGGACTGGCTCCAACAGCTCCATGTTCTTCCTGTGCTGGGCCGCAAGGCTGGAGGCAGCTCTGCAGGTGGGGTCTCACCTGAGGGGGGCAGAGGGACAGAATCTCCCCCCGCTTCTGCCCACAGTGCTTTTAGTGTGCTTCCAAAATCAGATCCAAGACATATCCTAATATTGATTAACTTGTATAAATCCCAATTCACTTTCTCAAGGGTATATTATTACTGTTCCAGAAACAGTCCAATAAAAAACAATCAGGGAAATGCCAAATACCGAACCCTATACATTATCAAGAACAACTGAAGGAGGCAGGTTGATTCCCAGCAGAAGAGACAATTTTGAGGAGACCTTTTTGAGTTTTTTTATCAGTACAGGAGGGACAGACATCGTTCACACGCCAACTGTTTCACAGGGGCAAAAGGTCCAGAAATGAAGCAGCAGCGTAAAAAGAACAGAAGTACACAGATTTGTTTCAATGCCTGGTTAACTCATGCAAATGTAACTTGGAGAAGAAATCTGAAGTTTTTAACTGAGCTTAGAGCAGACTTACCAAATGGCAGTTGTGGATGAACCCACCTAAGCTCCTGGGTCTAGTAGCTTCTGTTGGACCAGTTGCTGCTGAAAAGCCAGCCAACAGCAAAAATTCCAGATCCAGGAGCTCAGAAGGAATAAAAGACAGTGCACATAGGCAACCTGATACTCCTTTCAGAAAAGTGAAAAACAAAATTATTCCAAAGACTGCCTCCTTTACCTAAAATTTCCTCAATTTTACTAGTTACACCACCATCAATCAGACGAAAAACATCAACTTTGCTCATTTGCACTGAGCTAAGAACCTCAAATGCTACAGATCACTGAGACGGTTTAAGAAAAACAGGAAATTTACCATTCTTATCACATAGCTTGTCCTACATCCAGCAAAATACTAGGAAAGCCCTTGGTCTCTCAAAATATCCCATATCTAAACAGCAATCATGAGCTCCTCTAATGTGTCACAGCTGCTTCCAAAGTGATTATTCAGCAGAACTACCAAGAGAAAAAGAGAAGACACTTCTCTACTTCCTGGCTTTTAAATACATCTTTCTCAACTCAACTGTTTTACTTTACTCCAGCTTTATTGCAGGTTGTGGGCACAGAAAAATCCTGAACCCATTAGGTCTTCCCAGTATTGCTAACGCAATATTTACTGGATGCTTCCTTACACTGAGGTCTGTTTGCACACATGGATCCCAGGTGCCATTTTTCAGACTGCCTCCAGGAAGCAAATTCCTTGATAAAAAGAAAAAAGATACACGATGTTCAGTCTTCCATTTCAAGGAAACAGGTAAAAAGTCAGCAATAGCTTTCAACCGAACTTTTCCTTCCTTCTGCCAAGCAGCCCTTGCAGTGATAGTAACCCAGCAGCCAAAACAGGCGTAGACATGGAAATGCATTTGCAAGGACTGATCCCCATTTGTCACACTATCCATGACATAATGAATTATCACATTCCAAGAACCCATCTCAGGGTGAGCACGTACTAATCTGCGGTGAATCTTAGGCCCTCAAAAACCCACCAACGCACCAAATTATTCAGTGCATATGCATGAGCAAGTTTGTATTGTTCAAGTCTGACAGACAAGATATCTTGAGGTAAGGCTGGTTGGAATGGCCTCTCCTGAACAACGCTATAGATAGATGTTCCTACAGAAATACATCTCCTAGAAAAAAACAGCTTTTCTAGGCCATATATACCAAAAAAGTCTCTTGTAGTAGTTCCTTCCAGTATTTACCTCAGATGCGATCAAAGCTGAGAGCATTGGCAAATTCCTACTCTTAGCACTTAAAGAATTCAGTAAATTTTAAATATGCGTCCAGAAAACTTTTGACACTTAAAGGTATGTTTTCAAAGCAGCTCATGGGAGGTACATGCACAAATCCCATTATTTGTTAACAGGATTAGTGAACAGTGCTTTGAAAATATATCCCAGATTGTTTTGGCATTAACAGGCACATTTACAGATCTCAAAGACATGAAAACTTATTCTTTCTATTAACTACTGCCTGAAAATTCCAAATAGCCAGCTCCAATTAATCTCGTCTCATCTTCTACCTGGGCAGCATACCTTGTTTATCTGACAGAATTCATAGTGAAGGAGTGACCAAATTGAATTTTGATTATTGGAGTAAATTCATTATTTCAACCATATTACAGAAGAACGGCATTTGTTTTCTTCTCATGATAAACACATGGGAAAGGAAACAAACTCAAGTTTTATTATGGGGCTTTACATTAAATAAAAATGATTGCACATTTTACAAAACCCCAAACCAGTAGTTAATAAACTAGAATATCAGATGCTCTAAATCAGAAGCCCTTATTAGAGCCATACTTATGGCACTTCACACTAAAATGAAAATTTGGCACCAGCTATGGTGTTTTGATGTGTACAAACATCTTCCATAAAAATCAAAGTGAACTTGCCAGCATACTTAAACAAAACTTGCAGTAGGTTTTATGAAAAATAGTAAGTGGTTCAGCCAAAATTCTCATAGCCATGAGAATTCCGGTTAGCCAAGGGAGAGTTAAACCTCCAGTGCTTCAGACGTAGGTCTGAGCATTGATTTCTGCTACTCCTCATTCATCTGAAATGCAGACGTCTGAAGACTTTCATTTTTACGCTGCCTTGTGGCACAAGCAAATGAAAAGAGAAACAAACTTTTAGTCCTCACTAACTCCAAGCTACCCCAGCTCTGCAGTAAAATACAAAACAGCTCATCCAACTAAAGGGAGTTCATAACCATGCCTTCCTGTATCCCAGGGCTTCCTGTAGGCAACTGTTCGCTTGCTATAGACCTAGCATAGGTGTTGCCAAGGAGAATCTTGGCTTTCCTACTAGAAGCTCATGCCAATCAACAGGGTAGCAAACTCATGCTAGAGGTGCACAAAGTCACGAACATTGCGGCTGCTGCACAACTGCACTGCGGCCCATGAAAAGGGAGTGCTGGTGTATGTGTACAGCCTTTGCAGGCCTTGGCTTGGACTTCAGAGTAGAGAGGGGCTGCCACCAGCCTTGGAGTGAGAATTTGAGAAGACGAGGATGGCGCTGCTTAAGGCTCAGACAAGCACACAGTTGGTGACCCCTAAAGAGGTAAAAGGTGCCTCATTGCCCTGTGTGACTCTCAGCCCTCCGCCGTCAGACCATCGTGCCATATGATCCCATTCAGAAATGTGTCAGACTCCTGCCCACATTCTGGCAGAAGCAAAAGGGTAACTCTGTTTCATTCCCAGTCTGCTGCTTCTCGTGACAATTTTCTAAGTTTAAATAACTTGCCACTCTGCCTGGTATTTACCCCTTCCTCTACTGCTCAATGGGCCCGATCCCATGCCCTCTCAAGAGGTTTAATTTACCAGGTGGACTGGATGTGGCAGAACAGACCTTCATTTCCTGACAGAGAGGAGAGATTCCCAGACTAGTCTGAACAAGGAGCTCCCGAAATGGAAGATGTCTCACAGCTAAAACGCAGACCTCTGCGTGGGCCAAGCTACCCTGCTTCTCAGGCTGGTAACACAGCATCAACATTTCCCTTCTCCACTGGAAACACTTTACCTGCAAGATCACATCATGGCACGTGCCTTTTTCGTAACTTTATCAATGCTGCTGCCCGAGAGACATCTCATGTCACCTAAACCCAGCTTTTTCCTCCTCCGTCATTTCCAGGCATGCAGGTTACAGCAGAAATTCAGTCTCCGGCCCCCAACCTTGCACCACACACTCCCACATTTAATCTCATTTTCATTGCTCCGGCCCAAATGTGGCAACTCTTCCTGTACAATTTTCTGATTTTTTCACGTTGATATTCTCCTTCGATGTGAATTAGAAGAGACATCAATACCTCCCCATTTTTAATGGCAATTACCTAATGAAACAAATGTTTTGAGACTGAAGGAGCCTGCCATCTTCTTGCAGCCTGATCAATCCCATCTTTTATAGCCTTCCCACAACCTTCCATTCAGACAATTTCTCATGCACTTTAAAAAAGCTGTATCAATTTCCATCTTAGTTAAGCTAACAACTTTCTCAGGAAAGCATACCAGCTACAGTACCAAAATGCACATAGATTAGCTACACCCTAGTCCTTATTTCTAAGATAAATATATTTTAGTAAAGAGGAAGACACGGCAAATCAATTCATAATCAAGCGATGTAATCATCTTTTAAAGCTGGAGTTTAACAAAGCAATAAGGAAACTTCAGTTCAAATATTGTAGCTAATCTTGTATTTGGACTTCTCAGCTGTTTTCTAAACAAAATCTATTAGCCACAGAGACCAGTGATTTTGCAAATAAATGGAAGCTTTATAGTAGATTAGGAACTTTTTATTACCTCAGGGGATAGACTGTGCACTTATTTAAAAAGCTTAACATCCATTTATTCACACATTTGTTTTACATGTTAATACATTAAAGATAATTACCAGCTTCATTTTCTAAATGATTTTTAAATTCATTACTCATGTCAACCTTATCCTGAATGCAAAATGGAATTGGCCTCAACCTCTCAAACCAGTTTTTATTCACCAGCTTGCAGAGGAGAACAAATCTTTCTGCTTTTCCACCTACTAGCCGTCTTACCCACTTTGACTGAACTCTGAATAAACTGAAGAAAATATCCCCGTACCAACAGAAAAAGCAACAACCACAGTAATAAAGCATGTTCAGCAACAAGCTCTGCTTTTAGGTGCTGATTTTGTGACACCCCCAATTTTAGTAGCTAGACACTCTAACATTTCAGCAGCAAATATTTAAGCAGCGCTTTTGCTGTTATTTGAGTGATTTTTCTGTTACTGTTGATTTATGTTTCAAAATAGATCCTCTCAATTTCGAAGTTAAGCAGGGTTTTAAAAAGTTATTGAATCGAACCTGAAAATCCAATTGACATTTTAAAACTTCCTTTTTAAATAACGGATATTTATGTACTCTGGTATTCAGCTTGCTCAGCCTGCCTTTGGACAACTTTAGTTGCACAGCTTCCTGAAGGCATCTTAAGGCATTTTCCCCCTCATCCTCTCTTTTCTTTCCTCAGTTCTCAGTACTATTGAGGTCACACTAATCCAGCTACAGTTGCTCACATGACTTTTGTTCTGAGAGATGCCAGCGGCTACTGTGCTATCCCTGTGAGTGGTACTTATTAAATTACGCCTCTGTAGACAATGATTTATTGAAAAAAAAAAAAATCCCCAGGCTTGTGCAAAATAAGTGTTAGCTAAGAGGAAGTACACAGAGTTTAATGGACAGGGATGGGCATGTTTTGCTAACTAGCTAATCAGACTCAGAAACGCATAAACCCATATAAAACTTCCTGGTAAAACTTGGTGCTGTCACAACCAGCCAGTCATTGGAGTAGAGAAGAGTCGCTCTCCGCGCTGTCCTCCTCCCTTCAGCTGCTGCTCTGCGCACTCAGTGGGCTCCTGCTTTGAGGCAGTATTTAAGGCGGCATGAGCCGCGCTCGCCTGCATCAGCGGGCCAGGTCAAACAGCTTCCCAGGGACACACACCGGCTACAGGCGCTATAGGATAATCCTGGCGTCCTGCCCAGCATTCCTGCTCTTGCTTTCATAATCACACATAAATTAACTGGCTTTAATGAAACGTTCATAACTGTGTGTGGAATACTGTTGCGTGCCTAATGCCTATCTTCAGGTGCATAATTAATTGCTCTGCAAGGCATTTTAAGGCAGGGGGAATAAAAGCTCAGCATAAATGCTGATCCAACAGTCTGTGAAGCCAGTGGACTAGAACAGAAAGGCCTCCGAGAGCAGTAGCTTCCAGCTAAAGCCCCTGCTATCGTTATGCAGAGGACTAATTAGGATATTATTTGTTACCATTTGGAGGAACAGCTTCTCAGTTTGGTTAGAGGTGAGCACTAATCAGCTGCTGAAATCTAAACTGATTATGTCTGAAGTGTCGACAGATGCAGAACTCCCTGAGTGAAGAATGAACATGTGTCAGCTTTTTGAGACAAGCTAGGGGAATACTTGTTTAACAGAAAAAAAAAAGGCACATTACTTAATACTGTGCAACAGTCATGCACATATAGAATGAATCATATGGACAACAGTGGGATAGAATGCACCAGTCTCACACATAAAAATAATTACGTCATATGTCCTTTTTCTTCTCAACATAACTGAACTCGTTTCCCACCGATGCTATTCTCTTAATTGAGTTGTCAGGGGTAAGAGAGGGACAAAAAAAGGCCAAACCTCCCAGACTTGTCAACAAAGCATCCTGGTTCACTGCTTTCTAGAATGTACATTAACACTGTTGTTTAAACAAGCATTATAAACAAGTTCTCCATTCCTCAAACATTAAGCTCAAATCCTTCCCCTGATCCCAAAATGATCTGTGCACATTTTCACATAGTAACCTACTCTACCCGATATTATCTGCACACAACAAAACAGCAATCTTTGCCCTAAGGAATTAAGATGAGAATTTCATAGTAATACTCCCATGCCCGCTCCAAGGCAGTTCAGAAGTAGCAGAAAGATCCTAGTTTTAACCAGGACAGACATCTTGGCAGCCAGGGAGGACTGAATTTGGAAGACCCTAAAAATATTTTAGATTTTACCAGAGGGACGCGCCCTCCTGTTTTCAAAATGTCATGGGACTGAAAGGGAGTAAAACCCAACCAGTTTCCTTTGATCTTCTCCCCAGAGCAGTGGGGTCTCGTTCAGTGTGTTTAGTAGAGTCAGGACTGAACGGTTCAAACTCCAACAGGAATAAGCATCAACACTGCACTGAATACAAGTCATGCAAACACATTAGTATTGACAGGACTGAGGCTTCAGATTTGAGAAGTGAAAAGAACAAAGAGATACAGAACCAAAAGTGGCACATTTCAGCACAATCACCTGCTCACACAATTACCAGATACAAGACAAAGCAGTCGCAGTTACCACACTCATGGCATTAAATGAGGCAACAACTTGCACACTTATCCCTGTCCGCACTTTGCTGGACCACACGGCTAAAAATGTGCAACAGTTCCAAATACTCTGTAATAAGTAATACGATGAATTATAAAGACACTGCAAAAGCATTTAAACTACATAAGGTGCTGAGCATATATATGGAAAGAGACAGCCCATATCCCAAAAAGCTTTAATCCTCCTGAAAATTAAAATCCAAACAAACGTGTGGGTTTGAAATGTCATTGTTCAGCACCAGCCAATGAGATATTCCAGTCTGAGTTTCTGAACCATCTGGTAAAGCATCACAACAGCTTTAAGCATCCAAGGATCTGTCAGGGGCTTTAGTTTAGAAATACTAATAATCCCATCATGTGCAGCTCCTGCTGAATGGAAGACATACCTACTCAATGATTTACTCCCCACTCCTTTACCCAACCGCACAAGGGAGAATCAGCCTGAACAAGACCTGCTAAAATTTCTTCATTTGAATGCAGCATTGCTCAAATTATTTGAGAATTATTACCCAGAATCACAGTCCTTCAGCTTACAAGTCACAGTGAGGACCTTTGGTGGGTCAAAAGGGAAGAACAATTTCCAGGAAAAGCATTAAGAAAGTATTTTGCTTTGAACTACTTAGTTCTACAGATCTTATGTTAGTATTTCTTCCTTTCTTGCCATTTACCTTGACTTCTACAGGTGACATCTGCGTGGAGGAAAACAAACAGGGAGGGAGCTTCATTAAACACATTTAACAGCTCTACACAACCCACAAAGCAAGAAACACTAGTCTGGTGAAATGAACTCATAGCTGGAAGACAGGCGTTTCAGTGTGTGTGTGGCTTGGTCTCTGTCTCACTGTGTGTCATTGACCAAGTTACTTGGACCAACTCTCCAAATGCCCAAATGCACGTATTCCTGACCCATTTGGAAATGGGCTAGCAATCTCTGCCATCTCTAAAAGTCAGCCCTACAACATCCCAAGGGAGGCATTCCAAAGAGACAGGTGGCTCTCACTAAAAGAGAGAGGAAGTTCTTCTCCAACCTCCAGTCTCTGAAAGTTCAGAGAATGATGCCTGTTCATCATTAAAGAGGTTTTCGAAGGCTTGGCATGAAATATCCTTTCAGAAATGTATCCATAACCTGATAGTACCAATAAGGGGGTTTGGATTTCTTTTTTCCTTTTAATTCCAAAAGGGCTTATGACACCTCTACAAACATGAAGTTGAACTTTCAGTTTAAGACCGTTGGTCCGAACATGTGGCTTGTGGTCAACGTGTTGCACTTTGATAAAGTTAACAGAAATAGAAAAATGAGGTGACACAGAGACCTGAATACAGCACGTTTGCAAGGCTGTTATTGCCCACAGGCTGAGAGCAGCTGCTGACTGTTTTTCAGACCAGCAGCTTGCAGTCACTAGAACATACTCCTAGGGACACTCCTGGGGGGGCACACACACACAAAGGAAGAAATTAAAAGCTGTTACAAAATAGTCTTAAATTCACTCAGTGTGACCCATAGCTACAACACAAGATGGCATTCAGTCTGAAAATTAGAAAAAAAAATATTGAAAATGAGCACTTTTTAGAAGAAACCAGCCTTTGAACATAGCCTCACTACAAAGGCACTCTAAGCTCAATACACAGACCCTTCAGGGAAGTTGTTTAAAAATGCTTTGTACACAGCCAATTAACTCTAACTTATTGATTGAGATGGCATCTCTTAATTGTTCGGTTTGTTAAATATTTCTCTTTGAAGAATTTTCTTTCCAAAAAGCCACTTACACCAACTTCTGTAACTTGCCACTCAAGATATCAGTGGACACATAAGAGTTATATGCATGGTGATGAGCTTTTAGAAGTTAAAAAAAACAGCAGCAACAACAATAAGAAAAAAAGTGGTTTGTCTTTGAAAACCACACTGGAAAATAACCACTTACAGGTAATTCTAAATAGAGACTTGTGAAGTAAAAACAAATGCAACCGAGAGCTAATAAAGTCCTATCTGTTAAACTTGGCATCCTGTGAGCTGATACTGGGCTTTTAGCACTCACTGTTCTGCAAACCACTGGAAAAAAAAGGTAATGGGTAAAAAAAAAGATGTGATAAAGTCTTCCTATTTCGCTGAAAAGCCACATGTCATTTGCATGACCTCTTCAGCAAATCATTGCAGAAAAATCAGCTGTCAATCAGCTGCTGCTTCTGTATCACAAGTTGATCAGAGAAAAAAAAAAAAGATTTTCAAAATTAAGAGTTAGTGATGCATAAAAGCCATTAATCAGTATGAAGACCAAAGAAGTGAAGTCAGTTACAAGGTATTGAATTAAAAAGAGTCAAACCCCACAAAGTGTCAGTCCTTGCTAAACTCATATGCTACCAGTGTCTGAGCAAGAGGGACAGTTTTAGGTAAATGAAGAACTATTCTTTATTGATTGGAAAGTACCCAGTATGGGGTTCGCGGCTTTAAGGTAAAAAAATCAAATTCAACAGACAAGAATTCAATGCTGAATGAAAACCTACTGAACGCAATTGACAAGATCCTTCTTTTGCTGGCATCTGGGTCTTTTCCTATTAGCATCCAACTCTGCACTTTCCAGTGAGAACCAGTGAAAGGCAAGTGTCCCCACAGTCAAGCCATGTGTGAAAGCTCTTTCCATACAGGATCACAGTAAGAGAATTTACCATGACAATAGCCTTGGATTATTCTAGAGCAACTACAGAGGTGAGAATCAGTGTTTGGCTTCTCAGTGTCCAGTTTTGTTCATCACCAGCTCACCCACACTCCCCGTCTGCAAACAGTAAAATACATGCATGATTCTACCCATGTGGGTATTCCAAAAAGAGCCAAGGCACACATTTAACAAACCTCACACAGCCAAAACTCACATGTAACACTTAGACCTCTGGACATAACCTGAGATTCTCAAATCTCAAAAGCAAAGATGTGATAAAGACTGTTTTTTCTCCCTCTCAAATCTGAAGAGGCTGGTGACCGCCCATGCATTGGATGACAGTATTCTCAGAGGAGGAAAAGGCATATCTGAGTTACTCACAACAAGTCAAGCATGCTTTTTTTGGGGCAGATGAGAAAGAGGGAAATTAGGCCTGAAGAACTATCATGGGTGTAAAACACAACTGTCAGTAACAAATACCCCTTTTTTCAACCAACAGCAGAGCTGGCTAAAAATAATAGTAATTTAAACTGAAATGGAAAAAGCAAATTTTTTTATTAGAAATTATTTTTCAACCAGCTCTAACAAAGAGAAAGTAGAGGAGTCATGAAAATAAAAAGACGTGGAAATGTAGTATTAGAAGTAATCCATGTTTTGTGATTCTTGCTACAGCAATAGCATCTCCTTGCCCCATCCACAATTTTCCTTGCAAGACCAAAACCAGGCTGACCCAGCACCTCACTCCATATAATGTATTCCTCCACAAAGAAACATAAATAATACTCTCACTCTTCCTCACTCAGCTACTATTTATCAGTTGTAATCACCTTCACTCTGAGATCAAGCAGGTTTCCAGCTCTCTATATCAGGAGGTAACTTACAGCAGCAGTTCGAAAACGTGTTTGCCCAGCTGGAGAGAATTCAGAGCAAAAAGGGAAGTCCTGCAGGATGTGCTGGTCTCTGATAGCCAAGCCTCTGAACGGTTACATGAAGAACCAAGTATGAACAAGGAGGAGTGAGGAAAAGGAAATGTACACATACAATGACTCTGCCCTTCTGTAGTAGTTCCTCTCCACGGTTCTCTACAGAGGAACAAGCCATGAATCTTCATCATCCCCATCTACCAGGGATGAAACTCTGGCAGAGGAGAGGGGGAATTTCCCCACGATAAAAAGGGTACTTTTGGTGAGAAAGCAAAGATCACACTAGAATGTGTTACTGGCTCTCAGGATCCTGCCTACCACCCTTGTTTTTCCCGACAGAAGAGTCCCACCACATAACTGCTTCTCCAACACAACCAAGGGCATTGAACTTGGAGTTCAGGGAAGTAGGAGGAGGGGGGTGGAGAAGGGGAAACCAGCAGAGTTTCAAATCTTTGGTGTGTATTTATAATGTCGTAGAGAAATTACATTTCAGGATGGAATGATTATTGATTCCTTAATGGATTACTGCCGCGCAAATTTACACTCCCCCCCCAAAACATCAATCTTAGGATAATAATTATAAACCTATCACAATGTATAGAGCATTCTGACTGAGTAGAAACTTATCGCTAGCTGCCGGGAAATGGTCAGTTTTCTAATTTCTCCCACTCCAACCACATTACAGCATGGCAAGGAGCTACTGAAAAATACATGCTATTATAAAACAAAGTTTGTAATAGCCACAGGACATACCTCCAGTCAACTCTCATTAAACAGACTCTTTTAAACGACTGTCCTTAAGACAATGCCTGATCCATTAGTGAACAAGTTAATTAGTTATCAGAATTCTTTTATGTTATATTTCTCATCGTAATGAAGCACCCAGCATTGACTGAGACTCCTTAATGGGCAACATACATTCACAAACCCACACACCCTCACTTTTTCTGCTTACCAGCCTACAGTCAAATGTTTCTGGAGCTAAGTAATTTTTTAGCAAAGGCATCCATAGAACAGCTTTGCTACAAGCAGTATCATGTTGCAAAAATGACTGAAATACCACCAAGACTCCCCTTAACTTCAGGAAGTGTCAGACCAAATCACTGGAGATGGGGCACTACAGAAATTTAAAAATCATTCTAAACCAAGAATCTCAATACCCCAAAGTTTGCGGAAGGTGCAGGAATGTGGAAGATTCAAGTCTGTTCAGTGGTTGCCACTCACACCACCACCACTGTTTAACTAAAGGTGTTACATAAGGTTACAGTCCAAATGTGAGCTGTGAGCGAAGGGCAACCTGCGAAAGGACTGGTTGTGAACCCAGCACCTCTGAGCTGCTGGCCCCATCCCTCTGCAAGAGGCACCCCTCCCTTGCACTGGGTCAGAGGCAACAGAAAAGCCAAGTGGCTGCCTTGTTGACCTCACAGCTGATGATTTGTGCCAGGTATCAGCACAGCTCAGAGTATCTTTGCCTTTGCAGGAACAGAAAGAGCTAGGAGCTCCCATCTCTGCTCAGACACCACCCTCTCACTGTGTGAGACCATGCACTAAACTGGATCAGCAAATCGATCCAAGCTAAAAATACTCCTTTTTGTTATTTGGTTTTTCTTTTTCAGAAAAAAATGCTGGCATTGCCACAGAGAACAAGGAATGCTGAACTCTGCTTTGAATGCTTGCCTTAGGAACAGTCATCTCAGCTAGAAGGGCATCTGGAGCACCTGTCAGTCATAACACCTTCAAACTGTCCTAACTAATGACAGCCCACACACCCAGTGCCATTGAAACACGTGCAGGTTAAAGCCCTGCACACAACAGATTTCCAAGCTCCTGCAGCACAGTTCAGCTGCAGTTTGCTCCAGAGCAGAGCTGCAGTTACACCCTGCTCAACACCAATCTCGCTGCTCCCAGTGCGGAGCCTCGCCGTAAGCAGTGGGTAATGGAACAGCCTGTACAAGCCAAGGGCTGGAATTTAAATGGAAAGCTGAGGTGCAGCTTGCTTGTAATCTGGCCTCCCATGCCTAAAACAATTTCAAATACAAATGCAGCCAGCTGATGTTCCCCCAGACTATGCCTGTCACTACCCACAACTTACCCCCATGATAGGGGTCTGCTCCACAAGTCTGTGGAACTAGAGAATCTCCCACAAAGTGCAGTGGGTTTTGGATAGGTCCTAAATTACTCACGAGAAAGCTTGCCAGCTACAGAGGACAGGATCAGCACCTTAACTCTCATTTCTCTAAGAGGCTCCAATTTAATTAGTGCAGCAACTTCTCCTCTTTTCCATAACCTACAATTCCATCCTTCCTCCTCCATCCCAGCAACTACTCGCAGCTGCTGTAGGACAGCAAGAGCACCTCCAAAAATCCTCAACTCAAAAGGTGGTTAACAAAAAAATAATAGTCAAAGAAAGCAGCATTCTCCAGGTACACAGGCCACACGAAATAAAAGCAAAGGACCCAAAATCCAACACTTGCCATCAGCTTCAATTAGCAGCAAAGTGGGGTTTGGGAAAATAGGGGCCTCTTCAGAGCTGCTATAGGGCAAAAATGAAATCCCAGAATTAAAAACAAAATCCCCACATGCACATTAATATTCAGAGGCAATTACCTTTCAGCTTAAAGTCAGCCAACATGCATCTTACTACTGCAGCTCTTAGAGCAATCTTGTTTACAACTGGAAATGGATTACATTATCTCAGCTCCACCTATCCACATAATGCAGAGCAAACTGTCAGACATAAAATTACAAAATGGTTATTGTAAGGTATCCCCTTCAGCATAAAAATTAATTTGACCTATTTTATTACTAAATTATTACTCCCACACAAATTTTCTGTCATAGATATCTATCAGCACTGACATTTATATTCCAGTGAGGCACTCTCAGATGCCTATTTTCTTCTCCATCTCAAAGGTGTATTGAACAGATTTGATGTAAACAGCCTGCCAAGCTAAACTTAAAGCTTTAAACTTTACACATACAATTAGATTGTGACAATAACCATTTGCTTAAAGAGAGAGAGAGAGAGAGAGAGAGATACCTACACAGAGTTTCAGATTTGGAAACAAAATTCTTCACAAATTAAAGAAATGATTAATCTAAATTTAAGAAGGATCTACAGATATTTTTACTACGGCTCTGGCAGGTTGTTCTGATTGTCATCAAGAGACATGATTTGACACAATGGCCCTGATTAAGAATGTGCTTAAGTCCTATTAAAGCCAATGGAAGTTAATCATCTGTTTAAGAGCTTTGCTAAATCAGGACCAGAACAGGAGACATTTCCAAAAAATCTGGGCCTAAATCGAACACACACTAATTAGCTGCACACACCAATTACAAGATTATGGATGAAACACAGTTGTTTAGCATTTACAACAGCACACTTTGTGTGGAATCATTTAGAAATAAGGTCTAATTATCATTCCATAACAGGTCCCACAATGAATTATAACCCACATATACCATATTAATTTTACTTAAAGGAATAGCTTAAAAAGGAAAAAGAAAAAAGCAGAAATCCTTCCAGTAATACTAGTCCAAATTCTCAAGTGGATCATGATCTGACCCTTTTGGAACTTCACTGTGTTCACAGGGAGAATGTCTGAGCACTCTTGCTCGGCCCAGTTTCCTTATTGCTACATTTTGCTTACAGAAAATATTCACTCTTTCATTTCAAAATGTAACATTTGTACTCGATGCTGCCTAATGACTTAAGCCTTGCACTCAGGAAACAAACAAACTGGCACAGATCTGCATATCCAGGATAACAAACATCAGCAAATTATTCCTAAAAAATATTTGTGCATACAAACCAAAAGTTGTTTTAAGTTCATTTGTGAATGATCTCAATCATTTGAACTGTATGACATTAGCCAGGACTGACAAGTCTCACTTTCACGTCCCTTACACTGACATTAATTAGTTTTTCTTAGCAGCAAGCTTTTCAGATAAGTGACTAAAAAAGTCTCCACTTTCATTAATTCAAGAAAAAAAAGGCATTCCTAAAGCCAGAGACTTCTGAAAAGCCATGCTTCAGTGAAAACAGAGCTCAGGAATGAGAAGATCCATCAAGAATTACATTTATTAAACAAATACACACACAAAAAAACCCCAAAAAACAAAAAACTTATGGTATGTAAGGCAATCTTGCAATTTAAAACTTGACTCATGATTGTGAAAGTTTGGAGCTGGCATGCCAACTTGGTGAGCCATCTGCTCACCAACAATTTATAAACGAGACTGCTGCCAAAGCCACCCGATTACTCAGTTCTAATATTAGTGATGTAACTAAAACATGCTCGTAGGGTTTTTCTCCCCATGGACCAGGAAGCACAAGAGAAAAAAAACTCAGAGAGAAAAAGTTAAAAATAAAATAGGTAAAGTGTATTTATTCTATATTCCCTTCAAGTCTGGTAAGTAGGAACATGAAAGATTAAGTTGATGCTTCAATTTTGTAATTCCCTCTAAACTGAGTCCGAAGAAAAAAACGAAATCAGTAGAGTGATTACAAACGATGGGACAAGGAGAATCATAGAATGGTTTGAGTTGGAAGAGACCTTAAAGCCCAGCCCATCCCACCCCCTGCCAGGTGCAGAGACACCTTCCACTACCCCAGGCTGCTCCAAGCCCCATCCAACCTGGCCCTGGACACTTCCAGGGATGGGGCAGCCACAGCTTCTCTGGGCACCCTGTGCCAGGGCCTCACCACCCTCACAGTCAGGAATTTCTTCCTAACATTCAATTTAACCCTGATCTCTGGCAGTGGGAAGCCATTCCCCCTTGTCCTGTCACTCCAGACCCTCGTAAATAGTCTCTCTCCATCTTTCTTGCCACAATTAGGCCACCCCAAAGCCTTCTCCAGGCTGAACAACCCCAATTCTCTCAGCCTCTCCTCATAGCAGAGGTGCTCCATTCCTCTGATCAACTTGCTGGCCCTCCTGAATCATATATCCTGTACCCAATGCCTGTTTCTTTGTTAATGACTGAAATGGTAGTTAGCTGAAATCAAACATATTATGCTCATCTCATAACAGCATTTAATACATTCTGAAAACAGAGTTAAAAAATAAAAAAGAAATTGTGCATACAGGCTAGCAGGTACAACTGCTGATTTGATTCGTGATGCTAATCTTACCATCAGAACTGGGCAATTTGGGATAAAAATATTATCCTATTTAAACAAGTCCTTTCATATTAAAATTCAATGTTACAAATCACAGCGAAAACATGCTGGAAGTTACTCTACAGTAAATAATCCTTGGGGCAAAAGATACTGTAATGAAACTGCTTGGAAAATTACTCACTCAATCATTTTTAAAACATTGAGTCACAATTCAGTTTTGTTGGCCTGAAACTCCAGATTTATCTCCATGGCAAGTCAGTAGCAAATCCCAAAGCACAGCCACTATTCCCAGAGCTCAGGCATGAGGATGTGCTGTTGCAGGAGGAAACCCAGCAGTGTGCCATGTCCTACACCACCACTTCCACACGGCCTCCTGTGTTACCTCCTGCCCATAGAGGTAACAAAACAGTTTAACCACTGGCTTCAGTGTGAGCAGAATCAGGACATTTCCAAGTGCTCTGCAGGGGACACTAATTAGATTCAAAACACAGGCAGTCCTGGTGGCATTAATTAAGAGGACAATGACAGTGACAAGCACCCTGCTTCATTTCAGAACACCTTGCACTATCACTGCCAAAAGGAGTAGCTTTTAAATCTGCAGTTTGAAATTAAATGCATCATCATTACCCAATTACCGTTCTAACTAGCTTCCTCAACAACAGATCGGGTTTATTTACAATTAATTTTGGTTAATTAGTTAGTTGTAGTTTTATCTGATGGATAATGGGAGAGAATTAATAATTGCTTAATCCATACAAAATTTTGTTGTTCACATAGCACACAAAATTTTGACAAATGTTTCTGAATCTCAGCCAATAACCACCAGCACATTTTCACCATCTGAAAGCAGCCAAAGCTCAGCAAATGTTACCATTTTACATTACAGTAGGTTAAACTGTTTATATATTTATAATTAGAATTATTATTATAAACTACAGTCATAATTATAAATTGAAATTTCATCACTGACTCATAAGGAAGCTTTCCCCCTTCCAAAACACCTGGCCAGAACAATTGATTAAGGTCATCTCTCTGATGGTTTACAAAACTTTATTCCATCTATAGCTGCACAAGAAAACGCTGTAGAGACCCAAAATGGAGAATAAACAGCCCTTTGCACGTCGGCTGTGCTGTCTATCTCACACCTTTGTCTACTCCCCTCCAGTGAACTTAAGCCTGACTCCAAAGCCATTTTAAACCCAGCCCTATTTTTTTTTTATTAGGCATTGGTTTTAAATGGTTTTAAACCATCATCTTCCACTGCCACATCACCACCTGCTCTCAAAAATACTTTCCCCATGCCGAATGCTGGGAAGGGCTGGGTTTGCCTCCAGCCAGTGCCATTCTCTTCTTCTAGCACAGCAGTCTCTGGCTGGGGTGCTGTCTACCAGATGCAACACCAAACCTAAGGATCTCCCTGTATCCAGTCATTAAGGAACCTTGTATAATTATATGGCAATTATCATTCCCATTCCTACAGTGAAAACACTTCTACTCTTTTCCTAAGGCTCTGTTGTTCTAGGCTGTTAAAAAGTACAGTCAGGGTTCTGGGGCAGGAATGGCTGAGCTGGGGCACAGATAAAACATCCTGACATGAAGATGAGAAACAACATTACAGAGCAGCACTATAGATTATTTCCTGGAATGCACTGCAGTTTGCTTTGGTTTTGAGTACATATGTGATATATATTTACTTGAGTAAAAATCTCACTACTATTGATTTCTCTATAAATATTTAATGGTTACCAGTCAGAAGGTAAATTTAAGTAACAATAGCGCTAATGACATTAAATGAACGAAGCACTTTAAAAGTGAGGAAAAAAAGCAAATACTTCTTTACAGCATTTTAGAGCAAGAGCAGTAAGACAGCAACCTGAAACCATGTTACGTGCTGATAGCCTGAGTCATGTCTGGTCTCACAGGCAGACCAGAGAGGTGATTTTGCACAAACATCTCACAAAAAGTAGGCCTTGCAAGTAGCAAACTTAGCAGAGACTGGCTTCCAACAACTTTTTCCCATGAATTTGACGTTTGAAAAGGGCGGCGTTTAATAGTTTTTCCTTCAGCCGAGGCACAATTCACATACCTCTCCTCTTTCTGGCTTCCTCATTTCATAAGAATTGCACTTTCCTACTATTTTTCAAGCCTGTACTTCTCTGTTGTATGGGACCAAAACCCTCTCTAAGTGCCTTCCATTTGTATTATTGCATTGCACATGCACAGGCTTGTCAGAAACCAGGGACGGACATATTTTCCTACCTTTTCTTTGGCTGTCAACCTTCTCTACTTGATATTAGGTAATTTGGGGGCAGCTGATGGGTCAAAGCATTTAGACTATGAGAACACTCTGGGATTCACATGTTAAGTACACAGGATTTTGGCAAAATAAGTTGTGCCCTTAGCAGAATACAAATTTAAAAGAAGGCCAAGAATAAACTCACAGAGCTCTCATAGTCTGCTAACGTCATATACCACTTGACCCTTAAATATACAACTAGCACAAGAGCTACCTATACTCTGACAATTTGTAGTCACATACACTATTTATGAAGCTGCCTCTCACCTATAAGAGTTGAATTCTTACTAAGATTAATTTTCCTACTTTTTCTCCACCTCTTCAGTCCAAAATTTTATCCACTCATTTGTATCTCTTCAACTGGTATCCTTTGTGAAGCTCTTAAAACTGACAAAGCATGACACAACAAGGAGATATTTTTATATTACTCTCTGAAAGAATAGATTATCCAAAAGGTAATATCCTACAGCGATAGAGAGAGAAGCCTGTCTATTTAAGCTAGGCGGAAAATTTCAAACGGGGGGTTTCAAGTAAAGCTGATGCCCCAGATTGTTTCACATAGCTGCATGGAGATGTATTAGACTCACCCAGGAACTACCTGGTAACAAGGTCAAAACAACTGGTAAGGTTGACCCAATTTTGGGAGATTAAACTGTAAAACTATTACTCACAACTACATTTAGGACATGCCTAAATCTGAAAGGTGATGAGGATTAAGGCACTGAGTAAATTTAAGGCCCAATGCTGTATTCTGAAATATTTCTATACTCAGGCAGAGTGGTGCCAGATCTGCACTGGTGCCAGATCCCTGCGGACTCTCCAGGGATGCAGGAGATAGGCCCCTCACCACAACAGCACATGTGCAATACAAAGCCTGTACCTAGAAATGGACAATTAAAAGCAGTATGCAAAACTGCTGATTAATAAGATTTATTCTCCTTTAGGGGCCATTATCTCGACAAGGCAAACCCTGCAGGATATCAATTTCTCAAGAAATAAGATTAAAAACCAAATGCCATTTTTTTCTTTTGCCTGAATTGTATCCCTCTATCTCAGACCCGGCTGCTAACCAGAACAAGGTCTTCAGTCTACTGCCCCTCTTTCCTGGAAACTTTTAAACCATCCACAACTTTAAAAGAACAGCTACTCTTCCTCAAATGAACAGACCTCATACCTCTTCTGTGTAAAAAGACTTGCTGTTTTCATACAGAAAGAAGCAACTTCTTTCATTTTCAAAAGAAGGGAATTCACACCATCCTGTTTGCTGCTCCTTGGACTAAAGCGGGTGTTTAATTCACACTGCTGAAGTTTAAATGATGCACAGACAGAGTTACCAAAAACTCTCTCAGTTTGTGTTTTATGGCTAGATCATTATCTAAAAGAGCAACTTTGCTTGCAAAAGGAATCATAAAATGTCCAAAAGCTGAGCTGACGTCTAGGAAAGACTAGGTGTGAATTCTCATAGAACTGCACACAGGTATTCCCATATCAAAAAGTAATTATGAGAAAAATTACCATGGATTTGAGCATATCACAGGGTTCTCCAGCTGCCTTTCTGTGCCACTCACCAACATAATTTTCATGGACTGAGGGAACACATGCCCCTTGAGAAAAAACAGGACATCACTTTCTTCTGATGGAATCGGGAGGTTTCACAGCTGGGGGGAAATGCTAGGAAAACATCACTAAAAAGAAGCTGAGAAAACTCCAGCCTGATGCTGAAGGTCACAGCACAGATATCTTTAGTCTAACACTTTTTTTGTTCGAGTGGAGGAATGGAGGGGATAAACAAGAAAATCCGCCCATCGGAATGTCAAGCTCTGTCATGCATGCGGTTTAACTGCCAACGGAGCATCTCTCTTGTAAGCCCTGCCCAGATCTTCCATTAGCTCGAGAGGAAACACAGCCCGCCTTACCTCCTCACATCAGAAGAGGATTCATAAGAAAAAAAAGATGATAGGAGGGACAGGCAACAAGGTGAATGGATTTCCTGTACTTCAGGATGTCCCACCTCCTTTGAAAAACATTTGAGATGTCCAACCCCCAGGACAAAGGGCCTGACAACAAGATGTGGCTGGCTCTTCTATCCCCACTGCATGAAGTTTCAGGGTGGACAGTAGCACCAAGCCCTCCAAAGCCCTTCTCCAGGCCAGAGACAGGGCAGGGACTTGAATACTCACACTAATCTTTCCCTTCTCTCTCCTCTACTGCAGTGACTACACCTCTGCCCAGCGCAACCTTACAGGTAGTACCAATACCACAGCGGGAAAAGAGGCTGGAAAAAACCAGTCTGTGCAGCTTCTCCAAGTAACATGAAACCATGGTGGGGAGAGCAGAGACAGGTCTGCAGTGAATCAGATTCCTTGGCTCATGCCTTGTGTAAAAATCCACAGTCTGCTAAGAAAAGTGGCTCTTACCTGTGCAGGAGAAATGATGCACGTAAACTTCGCTGTCTTTTTCACTGACTACTAGCTGGTAGACACAGACATTTGCACCATCCACACTGGGGGAAAGAGCATGGTTTGGCCCTAGGACTGACCTCCCCCCATACCTGAGAGGACACAGGGATCTGACCACCAATCTGAGCTTCACAAACGGAAGACCAAGAGCCCTGTGACCTCTCTGGACAGGACAAACACAGAGCAACCATGACTTGAAGGAGTTCATACAATGCACGCAGAGCCCACTATCTCTGTAGTGCAATGCCTTGGCCACACAGCGTTACAGGAGTAAACCCCCAAACTGGAAAGATTTTTTTAAAAATAAGAGGCAGAGAGAAAGCAAAAGTCAGTTAAAAAACCCAAAAAAGACATTCTAATTCACAGAAGTTGACATGACCTATCAGCATAGAAATGAGGGGGATCAATCAATCCCATGCTTTTCCAGGAACACTGTCTGCTGTTTTACGGTACTTTCCAATGTAACACCTGTAACAGCACTTGCAGGTGACCCTGCCAGCCAGGGCTATGCTCAGAGCAGAAGCTTCTGCCAGCATCTCTCTGCCTGTGAGGGATTACAGTTCTTCAAAGCTACAGGCTGACACAGCAGTGCCAGCAGAAGCCAGTAATATAGACCTGGCTCCAGATCAAGGGCACATTTTACTGGGCAGTATGAACAGGGGCCTGTCCACACACAGACGTGGCAATGTTCAGTGGTGTGGGAAGAGTTAAAATTCCGTGGTTGCTCTACTGTAATCACACCACAACAGGGTACTTTAGGACCACCACAATTATTCCTGTGCAGGACAGGAAATAAGCTGCACTGGTATTAAGGTACTTCTGAATGCATCTCATTGTGGGACTGAAAAAATTTAATGCAAAATAACCCCTAAGCAAAGAACATATTGTAAAAAAATCCTACTTTTGACAAAGGCTAACACGTACCATCCAAGCCTCCATCCTAAATGATCTACGGCTTCTGTGATTCAGAAAAAAAAAGGCAAGAGGAGAAAAAAAAGCACAGAAACACGGAGGGACTCCCGTACAATGACCAGGGTTTGGAGAAAAACTGGGCTGCTGGTCACCTAGCCCAGAGCCATATCTGCCATGTTCATTGCTTCTCAGAGATAATCCAGTTCTGCTTCCTTCGGTTGGGATGCAGCAGTCAGCTGCGTGGACTCCAAAGAAGCATCTGCCACCCTAGGCAAGGGACAACACGCTGTGGCACAGGCTCCTCACCTGGGCTGGCAACAGGTCTTGTTACTACACAGAGGAGCAGCTCAGGCTTCTCTTCAATTTTCTACAGACCTGTTTCAAGGTGGGTTCCCCAAGGAGTCTCATTCACTGGGATTACTGAGGCAAAAAGCAGAAAAGGAAGCTCTGCCTTTTCCTCCCAGATAGAAGAGCATCTCTCCTTCAAGGTGCCCTCCTGGTACTGGAAGGACGAGGCCTGCTCACCCTCAGTACTGCACAAAGGTAACACTGCATTTCCACCCGAAAAACTTAGTCCTGCCAACCTGCAAACCATCACTTAGCTGAAGGACTAGACAGAGCCTGTGGCCCACAGGAACTGGAAACAAGCCTTTGACCCGGTTTCCTGGGAGAAGATACCCATTGATTTCAACATGAGCAGCACCTTCCCCCAGATTCAGGGATGGCAAAGACAGAACATTCTCCAACAGGTATCTTGTCATCCAGCTGCTATCAAAGTGTCCTATTTCATGGAAGATGAGGATTGCTCTTTTCATTGGCATGTCTGAAAAGGAACTGGAATTCCAGAAGCAAACACTGAAACTTGCTGACTACAAAGCTACCAAGAGCACAGTGTTGTAACAGGGTGTGTACCAGAGAAAGTTAACTGAACCTGACAGTCCAAGAGAATAACAGAAGCTTCGTAAGAAAGGTGTGTGCTGCAACAAAGCCCTGGCAGATGACCTCTCAAGAGACTTCCATCAGAATGGATAAAAACCTCTTTAACGAGATTAACTGATCAGTTCACTCCACCCTCGTTATAACACTCACTGAGAGGGAGGAATATTTGCAGCCGAATATCCAACTCCATAGGGAATGCCAGAACTGCGACAGAAGACAGGAAAAATACACGGGATCTCTTCACCACTGCAGTGTAAGCTACAGATACTCTAACACCAATTCATTTCCGTGGCTACTCTGTGTTGGTCTACATAGAGTTTCTATCAGAGGAACTATTTAATGATTTTAACCACACCAGTGTGAAAAATCTGAGCTGATGTGGATAAAGCTACAACAATTCAAGGTACATCCCAGGAAATGCCTAATTTCCAGGTAATACTTTCTTCTGTTTGGGTTGGGTTTTTTTCAAGAAACACACGGTATAACACTACAGAGCTTTGGTTTCCTAAGTGTGGAAAACCCCCTCTATTTCTGTTAAAACCCTGATGGTCACCTTTCCATTTAATATCTTTTCTTCTCAAACTCCAAGAAAGCTAAATGCATTGGCTAAAACTACTGCTGCTCTGCCAGTTCTCAGGAAGTCTGAGGATAAAAGACTGAAGCAAAGACCGTGCTCTTGTAAGTGTCAAAGGAGCTCACTTCCCTTAGTTCCCTGCCACACTTTATTGAGCTCATCCCTCATGTCTGAGCTCACCTTAGCAAAGTCCTTCTTCACCGTCCTTCAACCTGCAAAACTGCAGGTACATCTGTATTGGGCATCATCATGCAATTCCACAGCTGAGCTCTAAAAAAACCAAAGTGTCAAGACTGCAAAGTCATACACAAAGGATTGGAGCACATCTCAAGGGACTGTCAAAAGTCCACCTCTCTGCACTGAAGCAGGAGATACCCAGACCAATAAACGCTGCCTACCGTACTCCTTAAAGGCTGCTGAGGAAAGAAGATTCCTCAGCATCTCAAGGTGATCAGGTCCGAGTTTTCAGCACTTTCCAAGACATTTGGAAGAAAAGGAGACCTGAATCCCCAGTTTGGATGCCAGAATTCTTCATGCCCCTGTACACACGTCAGGGGAGTGACTGCCTCAAAGCACTAATTCAGTCCCCCTCTGCAGCCCAGCCTGGCCAGCTTCAACCACCCTCCCTAAAGGAAAGCCTCCTGCAGAGGTTCAGCCTCCATCACCTCATCCTGCTAAAAAGCCCACAACACATACTGAGCCAGGAAAGAATCCCAGTGCAAGGTTCAGACTCACACGCCTGGCAGTAAACTCTGGTGGTGACAAGGCTTGTTTGCTGCGGAGTTGAGGCACGGAGCAACTTTAACTTTATGTGGTTTCATCCCAACAGTCAGGCTCCAAAATTACATTTCTTTATCCCTACAGATGCGCCGATACAGCTGCAGTACATGTAACTCCCTGCTCAGGACAACACAACTGTGGCAAAACAGCAGCAGTATGACAATTCAGGCTTGAAAAACAAAAGTGATAACAAAAGATTTGGGGCTTTGATGCCACAAAAAAAAGTGCAACTGATTGTCCACCCTGATCACTGAGAATATAATATTGGCTACATTATAATAAAACCTAGCCCAAGCTCTCTTTAAACACCACTGCTGAAATCATTCCCACTTAGTGCTGCTGTCCCAATTAGTGCTCCCGTCAGACGGCCTGATCATTCCCCACCACGGAGAAAATGCAATTGCCTCATTATTTTCAGCAGCAGAGTCAGCCGACATGGCGCATTCTCTTAATGAATTAATTCTCATAACTTACTAACACTTCAAGCTACTATAAACACCTCTTGAAAGTGTACCACAATTTTAATCGGTCTCAAACATCAGATGTTGGGTTTGATATTTATGATTGTTCTGACTCTGTTTCATTTAAGGGCTCCTTTTGTCTATGAAAGCAAAGATAAGAAAGTTAACTAGGACACCCACTGTCAAGTCTCTAATTTAAGGGGAAATTGCCTTTGTCGCTGACTGTCAGATGCTAATAGCTGCTGCTACTATTTTCCCTATGATACCAGGCCAGTGATCTTAGAGAAGTGTCCTTCATCCTATACAAAGCAATGATTGAATCAACTAATTGAACAACTGTGCCCCCGTAGTTTCTAAAGCAGCCATTCCTCTAAGTCCATTTTAACCTACAGGGAAAAAATATCTCTAATAACTGCAGTAAGAACTCAGTGTGGTATTATGGGGAGGTGACTAGGAATTATTTCTTTTTAAAGCCTCTTTTATAAGGATTCCCCATTAGCCTTTAATTAGCATACCAGTTCCCATTCGGAGGTTTCTGATCACTTATAGCCCAGTTCAACATTCACGGATGGGAATAAGACAGACTCCCTTGAACTTGGTGAGGTCTGGGGGGGGCTTAGGGCCATGCAGGGAACTCTCTAGTACCAACACAAAGTTAATTGAGTAAGCCTTTGACACCCAGCTCTGGGTGTCAGCCTTTGTAAGAGTTTTCCTACAGAAGATCAAAAGAAAATCTGGACTTCCAGATTTGGGGCTATGTAAATATATCATCTGTACTCAGCAGGTGCAACACTAATTCATCTTTTGCTGTAGAGACAAGTGAGATGATCTATCAATCTATTCGGTTTGACTATTTACATGTATTTTAAATCTTTGCTTACATAAAACTACAATGAAGTATTTTAGAGCAGAGCATCTGCCAACACACATGCAGTGTTCTGCTAAATGCAGGTATATGTAAGATCATCAGTGAGCTATGACAGGTGATTTTGTGTGATTCATCTTTCAGGATCATCTCATTCACAAGGAAAATTGAGTGTCATCCCCATCCATAACCTACAAATGCCATCTAGATACTTGAAATTGGTAACAGGTTAAAGAATGCAGTAGACAAAATATTCAACCCAAACCCTTTTGGAATAGAACCTGAAAACATCAGTAATCCAGACAGAACTACTAACACAGATTGCCAGGGGCTAATGAACATAGAAATCTCTTTACCCAGCACATAATTTTGCTGTTGCTGGGAGAGCACTACTCAGTCATTTCAGCACAGATCCAAGAAATTTCTTTCTTTTGGTGTTTCTCCTTTTGAGCCAGACACAAATTGCAACTAAATTAAGAGCTGTGGCTCAAAACAATTCAATGGAATGCAAGAAGAACAAAGGCCAAAACTTCGATCTCTACCTTGCAGGTGCACATCCAAAGCACAAAGCCAAAGAGGGCCCTGCGCTCCTGGCAATGACTGTCAACCAACCCGGGAGTGAAATACCTAGGGTCTGCTCCCTGTACCACCTCCTCCATTCCCAAGTCCTTCCCAGCCGGAATGACACGGCCTGGGCTTTGCTGTAATGGCAGCCAACATCACTTCATCTGGAGCAACCCAAGGGAAATCACACCGATCTGAAACAGAACACAGCCACTGCCTCTACTTGAAACAACGGATGATGGATCAATCCACTGGGAACTACTAAATTCATACAAAATATTTCAAACAGCTATTCTACCTCCATCTTTCCTTTTAAAATACCAAAAGAACCCCAAGAAAGTTAAAAAAGAAAAAAAAAAAAAAAAAAGAAGAGCAGGCCCCTGGGTTACCAAACCATTAAAAGCATTTCCTGTGCCCCACAAAACAGGTGGAAGGCTCTAAAGCACAGCCTGGTGATTTAGCCTACACATGCCAGATTCAAGATTTGGCCAAAAGCCTTAAATGAACCAATGTAACAGCTGCCACAAAAGCCGACAACCTCTGATCAGTATCTTCCATGTTTAAGGCAGCACAAGCCGCCTCTCTGCAAAACAATCCTAAGCCTGCAAAGAGTAAATAAATTACAATAAATTTAAGAAGCTTGAGTTTTCTTTGGCTTGGGAAAACCAGGCAGAGCCCTTGATTTTTCAACAGCAGCACATATTTAACACAGAGCAGCAGTGATGAAAACATTTGAGACACCTGTGATAGACCAAAAAAACACCTCCAAAAAAAAAAAAGATATTCACCAAGGCTGCAGATACAGATGTGTTTGCAAAGAACTAATGAAACTTAAAAACTATTGAAAATGTTAATACAATGAACATGAAAATACTGAGTGTGTTAAAGCTCTTTGCATGACTTTATTCTAGATCTTTTCATTCCTAATTTGACTTTGGTTTTCAGTCTAGATTATAAAGAAGATTTAAAACACAGAAATTTTTCCCTTCCAATGAAGCCTTCCCATTAATAAAAAAGGAAACAAAGAAAATGAAGAAAGTGAGTAGTAAAACTTTTACAACATAATAAAGTATATCAGAATCCCAGTGCAGCACAATTGAAATTGTCTCAAGATGCTGAATTATGGGTGGTTGTCATATAAAGTTCAGTCCACAGTATTAGAAATCATATTCTCCGGTAACATGTATATAATTGAGAGATCTTCATAATAACCCTCAGTTTAAAGGCTCATAAAACTGCGCTTTACCCGTAATTTGCAAGAGGAAAGAATTCTTAAAGGAAAGTAACATCTTTTTCTCAGAAAGACTCTGAAGGCAATACACTTCCCATTTTTAGGCAAGCAACCCTAAAAGCTCTCTTTCTTTCAAAAATTTCAGTAGGGCATTATACTAACCCTCGATTTAAATAGATAAATATGTATCTGTAGTACACACACACACCAGAAAGAAAACTATCACACAGAGAGGAACACTCTGTAAGCACATAGGAAGCAAAGCACCTTACATTTTTTCTTGACTGTAAGTACAGAGGTTGCATTAAGGTAAATATCTTGATGTAACACTGTAACCAAAACTTAAACAAGGTAGGGCATTCACACATACAGAAAATGAAGGTTGTTGCTTTTATGAAATTGCTTTAACTACATTTACCTACTTCCCATATTTAACAGGAGAATAATTCTGTAAATATTATCAGCTCTTGACACTCTCACTGTGCAGACTCACAAAACTCCCAGTTTCTACCCGACATTCTAGACCGAACTCCTTTCAGTTTGTTATAGTCAACTATAGTTTTGTAAATAAAATTTGTTTGTTTTCAAATAAACCTACTTCAAGCTCTTTTGGGAAGCAAACTAAGTAATAGTAACAATAATAATAATACTAACAACAACAACAATTTCTATTTGGATTTCAAAACCTGAGAAAACAAAAAAAGCACATGTCAAGCCTAGTGTTTTCCTACCTGGAGCAGGTAAGGACCAGCTCTCAAATGCCACCTTGGGATAGTTCAGACTAGTAATCCCGTTCATGTTTAGATGAGACACCAGCACGAACAAGAATCGAAAAAAAAGAAAACCGCCCTGTCCTCCTCTGTTATTAGCAATGCCAACAGCAGGGGCTAAGACCTGGTAAGCAAACCAAGGACCAGGAGGACAAGACCAACCCAGCCCTCAGCTAGAGAGAAACAGGCTTAAGAGGAGACTTACTGCCTGCCATGTGACAGGGGGAGGTGTGCTGCCCATTGGGAGTGCTGGAGGTGAGGTCGATGGCCATGCCGCAGTGCTCCCTTTCAGGCGAATAGTCATTGTCACCTGCGAGCACAACACAGGTGCCCCGTAAGTTTTTATCCCCTTCTTCAACAGAGATACACAAAGATTGAGAACCACAACCCGTTCACTCCCTTCGCCCCTGCCCTTCCCTCCTTTACTGGTGGGGTCTTCCAGAGCCTGTAAAGTCTGGACTCTGTGGCTTCAAGTAAATATTTGGCTGATTTTAAGAGCCCACTCAAACCTACTGTCATAAGTCTTTTACACACACTCCTGTGGGAAACCTTGTCCCAGCTGCTTGGTTTTAAGTAAGTTAGGATTACTTTTCCACTAGCAGACAGGGAGAATCCAGGCTCGGCAGGGGAAGACTGTAATAGTGATTCACCATACAGATCTTCCCCCCAAAAGCTCTGGGTGAACTGACAGCTAAACACAGCCCTGACACAACCCCCTACACAGAAAACAAGAGAAATACATAAGGAAAGGCACAAAAAGTTTTTGGTTGCAGTTTGAATTTCTGGAGACGAACTCTCACTTGCAAAGTTCATTCACCCTCAGCAAATATTTAAACCTAGAGATACTCACCCATGCACCCATACCTATGCATTTCTCAGTCATACAGAGAGTTTATATTTAAATGCTACTAATTCAGTGTCAATGCAAACATAGTACACAAGGAAGCTAAACTTTCAGGTGTCTGCATTATACAAAGGAGAGTAGGAAAAGAAAAGTAATTCAGAATAATCAAACAAAATGAGTACTTACATGTAATATATCCATCAACAGCCTCTGCTTCCATAGTCAAAGTGCAGTGCTGCAAGGCAGAAAAGTACACCCTCAGAGACGCCTGTCAGTATCAACCATTAAATGATTAAACTTACTTAAAGCCCTAAGTAGTTGCCCATTTTATTGCTGTTGCAACCACTGCTTAGAGAAACACACAAGTGCACTGCATGTGCTCGTTCGCAAATCACTGAACTCTTCCTGTAAATTATGCGAGTAGACATGCAGCTGCCTCCTGGGCAGGTGGCACCTGGATCATCCTGGTCTGACCATACTCTCTCTCTGTGCCCCACTCACATTTTTGCCTCATCTGAGAGTTTTTCTCTGACTTTCCGCTTGTTTCTTCAAGCTGGAATGGTAATGCTTTATCAATTATCTGCTCTATCTGCAGCCAGGACAGACTCTGAGGATATGGGTACTACTAACAATTGCTCTTTTCACATGCACTACAAGAGACTCCCTCCTGGTCTAAACAAAACAAACCCCCCCATGTCCATTCCCCTTGGACAGAGTTGTTCCAGCTTTGTCTCACAGCTCTGTGCACACACACACATCTCTACACACACCTGTTCACTCTAACCCTATTTATCCACCACAGCACAGGGCCAAACATCACATTTCATACTCCCAGATCATGCATTTTGTGGTGTGAAGCAATCTTAAAGTTTCTGGAAGCATTTTGCTGACACAGAACAAGCTATTACTTTCCCGAAACCCAAGTAACTGTATAGAATGACACCCCCTAGCTATCACTTGATATATATTGTGGGGGGGGAAAAAAAAGGAAAGATCAATAATCATAACTATGTTCTTTTAAGTGGAAAAGTTAAGAATCTGACATGACCAGAGGAGAATTTTATTTCCTCTCTCCCTCTATGGCCTCTTTTTTGCCTTTAGTTTCAAAACTCTCACTGCACCAGGCAGCTAAATTATTCACAATGAGCCATTTCTGTATTGATCGCCAAGTATATTTAGCCCTGGCTCCTGGAATTTCTCCATTACTTACTGGAAAACAGGCAGCTTCACTTCTTGTCTCCAAAACCACTTCCCTCCCCCTCCCTTAACCCTCTTCCCTCCCCCCC
>VZRR01007451.1:295167-378872 GCA_013398015.1 Oreocharis arfaki | reverse complement strand
GAAGAAGACCAGGCTGGCTGAGCAGGGAGCTTTAGCAGTAACTCGGGGAAAAAAGAGAGTATATGAGCTTTGGATGAAGAGGCAGGCAGCTCAGGGAGAGTACAAGGATGTTTTCAGGTCATGTAGAGAGAAAATTAGAACAGGAAAAGCTGAGCTAGAACTTAATCTGGCCACTGCTGTGAAAGACTATAAAAAGTGTGTTTACAAATACATTAAGAAGAAAATGAAGGCCAAGGAAAACCTCCATCCTTTACTGGACCCAGGGTAGAACACTGTAACCAAGGGTAAGGAAAAGGCTGAGGTACTAAATGCCNAAGGAAAAGGCTGAGGTACTTAATGCCTTCTTGGCCTCGGTCTTCAACAGTAAGACCAGTTATCCCCAGGGCAGCTGGCCCCCTGGGCTGGTCAACAGGGCAGGGAGCAGGACAGACCCCCTGCAATCCAGGAGGAAATCATTAGTGACCTGCTGTGGCACTTAGACGCTCACAAGTCTGTGGGACTGGATGGATTCCTCCATGGGAACTGATGGAGCTGGCAGAAGAACTCACTAAGACACTCTCCATCATTTATCATCAGTCCTGGTTAACTGCAGGGGTCCCAGACGACTGGAGGTTCTCCAGTGTGTTGCCCATGTACAGGAAGGGTTGGAAGGAGGATCCAGGAAACTACAGGCCTGTCAGCCTGACCTTGGTGCCCAGAAGGTTATGGAACTGATCATCCTGCGTGTGGCACATGGCACACACAGGACAACCAGGGGATCAGGCCCCGCCATCACAGGCTTAGGAAAGACAGGTCTTGGCTGACCAACCTGATCCCCTTCTATGACCAGGTGACCCACGCAGTGGATCCAGTGGATGAGGGAAAGGCTGTGGGTGTTGTCTATATGGATTTCAGTAAAGCCTTTGGCACTGTCTCCCACAGCATTCTCCTGGGAAAGCCAGCAGCCCATGGCTTGGACAGGAGCTCTCTTTGCTGGGTTAAGAAATGTCTGGATGACTGGTAAAAGGTGCTGCAGCCAGCTGGACAGTCACTAGTGGGGCTCCCCAAGGTTCAGGATTGCAGCCAGTCCTATTTAATATCTTTATTGATGACCTGGTTGAGGAGACTCAGTGCACCCTCAGTAAGACCACAGATGACACCAAGTTGGGTGGTAGTGCAGATCTTCTGTAAAGTAGGAAGGCTCTGCAGAAGGATCTGGACAGGCTGGATTAATGGTGTGAGGCCAGTTGTGTAAGGTTAAAGAAGGCCAAGTGCTGAGTCCTGCTTTTGAGTCACAACAACCCCACACAGCGCTACAGGCTTGAGAAAAACCTAGGCTAAAAAGCTGCCTTATGGAAAAGGACCTGGGAGTGATCATCAGAATGGCTGAGCACGAGCCATTGAGTACCCAGGTGGCCAAGAAGGCCAATGGCATCCTGGCCTGTATTAGCAACGGTGTGGCCAGCAGGACCAGAGCAGGGATTGTCAGGGATTGTGTACTCAGCAAGNTGATGACCTGGTTGAGGAGACTCAGTGCACCCTCAGTAAGACCACAGATGACACCAAGTTGGGTGGTAGTGCAGATCTTCTGTAAAGTAGGAAGGCTCTGCAGAAGGATCTGGACAGGCTGGATTAATGGTGTGAGGCCAGTTGTGTAAGGTTAAAGAAGGCCAAGTGCTGAGTCCTGCTTTTGAGTCACAACAACCCCACACAGCGCTACAGGCTTGAGAAAAACCTAGGCTAAAAAGCTGCCTTATGGAAAAGGACCTGGGAGTGATCATCAGAATGGCTGAGCACGAGCCATTGAGTACCCAGGTGGCCAAGAAGGCCAATGGCATCCTGGCCTGTATTAGCAACGGTGTGGCCAGCAGGACCAGAGCAGTGATTGTCAGGGATTGTGTACTCAGCACTGATGAGGCCACACCTTGAGTTCTGTGTTCAGTTACAGACTCCTCACTACAAGGAAGACATTGGGGTGCTGGAGTGTGTCCAGAGAAGGAAACAAAGCTGGAGAAGGGTCTGGAGATTTAGTCCTGTTAAGAGAAGCTGAGGGAGCTGGGGTGTTTAGCTTGTCAGAAAGGAAGCTCAAGGAAGACCTTCACTCTCTTTCTACTTGAAAGGAGATTGTAGCCGGGTGGGAATCACTCTCTTCTCCTAGTCAACTAGCTACTGCACAAGAGGTCATAGCCTCAAGCTGCACCAGGGAAGTTCAGGTTGGACACCAGGAAGAATTTCTTCACTAAAAGGGTGGTTAAGCATTGGAATGGACTGCCCAGGGAAGTGGTGATGTTACCATCCCTGAAAGTGATCAAGAAACTTCTGGATGTGGCCCTTAGCTCATCGATCTAGTTGACATGGTGGTGTTTGGTCAAAGGCTGGACTCAAATATCTTGGAAGTCTTTTCCAACTTCAATGATTCTATCATGCTATGACTGTAACTGAGGGCGCTGCTGCCAAGGATTAGGGACATGTTTTTTGTGCAAGGAAAGAGCAGCTTGGGGTCCCATAGGACTTACTATGAGATGTTTGGGAAAGGATCAGAGGTTGAACTCATTTGGGGAGGACTGGGAACAGGAAAAGGAGGACAGAGGGGGCAAAAAGGGCTGGTGGCAGGTAAGCAGTTGGCTAGTGGGTGTGCTTGTCAGCCATGCCCTGCTCCTAGGCAGTGCAGCCTGTCCCAGCTGCTCACCAGAGTCCTTCCTTGCGTTGTCACACTGGCAGCTCTGTGTGTGTGTGTGTGTGTGTGTGTGTCTATGCTGTGTACAGGCACATGTGTACACACATATGGAGTCTGAATGCAGCAGCTGGAGTCAGAAGGTGAACAGGCACCTATGTCTGTGGTGCAGCAGCCATAGTGGGAGTGGGTGTGCAAGCACCAGCAAGGATCATGCTGGATGAAAATCTTGGCTGGTGAAGTGGACAGGAGGAAGTGGGTGTGGGGTCCTTGGAGGGCAAGAGCACAAGGGGTTTGGCTATGGGGACAGAGGAGTCCCAGCCAGCTCTGTGTGTGTGTCTGCAACACAGAGCAGCTGGTGTGATGCTGAAACCTCAAGGGTTGTGTGTCCCGATGTTAGCAGCTGGGGAGACTGGGATAAAGGGACGGTGGCTGGGCAGGCTTAGGGTCTAAGAGAGCTGTCAGAGGGACACACCTCATCCACAAATGTGTGTATTTTGTCACTTACTGACCCCCATCCTACTGCCCTGGAGAGGGGAGTGGAATGACACCCTCAGTGTAGTCTGTGTCTGTGAGCACTCTGGGTGTCTGGATGTGTGTATTGGCCGGTATGTGGTGCGTACATACACTCCATGTGCTTCTGCCTTCTGAGAACACATCTCCAGCCTCACTGCTGGTTGGACACAGGGACAGCAGCCTTGCATCCCCCAGGCTTTTGGATCTGGCAGGATATACTGTCCTGCAACATAAATACAAATTTTTAAAAAGTGATAATTATATCTTTTTAAACTGGTTAATGACTTGCCTATCCACACAGAAACAAAAGTTTATTTTTAACTTTAATATTTATTGAGCCTACTAGGGGATTTGGATCCTGCTCCTGGACTGATTTTTTTCTCATAAAAGTGTTTTAGCTCTTTGGGAGTTTTGTCTGAAACAATGCTGGTTGAGCACTATGGTCTTAACCCACTGATGATCTCATTGCAAACGTAAGAAGGCCTGCCAGCCTCAGGTGGTCTGTGCAGATGCAAAATGCTTGTCTCCATGAAATGGCAAATATTCAGAGTTTGGCTCACCATTTAAATTTTAACCAGCTACTGACTTTCGGAAGCAAATACATTTTATAGTCCTGTTTATTAGCAGGATTTGATACGCAGAAAATATATGCATATTTTATTTGAACATAATCAGAGTTTGTGCTGCCATTTCCACTGGAGGAATATTTCAAAAACGCATTCTTCTGACACTTTGCAATTGTCTTTAATTTCCTGTTCGAAGCCATGCCTAGCTGATGTCTTTTTCTTTTGTGATTATAAGTCTTAAAGCTCTGATGCCTTTCTCTTTTTTTCCTAGGATTTATCCCCCTATGCTCTTCTAGAGAGCAAGTATTTCCTTTCATCCCACTAGTTTAAAATTGTCAACCATTTAAAAATTATGTTCACATGAAATATTTGGCCTGTGCCTGGGACTCCTAAATTTTTACAACCTCCAAAATAAGACACAGCCAGACACCAGCCTCCAGTTTGAAAAAAACAGCTAACAATGGGAAAACATGAAGGAACAGCTTTCCAAGCTGTCTCTGAACTGTGACCAACTGAGCTCTCCATCGTAATACAGCTAAACCTAGCCAGACTGGACCTTTTACCATATTGCTGAATATAGGAAGCAAATAATGTCTGCCTAGCAACTTTCTGGGCTCCCTTTTCACTGATCTTTGAATACTATCGATTTTTTTTCAAGGATGCAATGTGGTAATGCAGATGTGACCTTTCTTATAGAGCAGCAATAGGTAACACTCTATATAGAAAAGTCTACTCCATTAGGTTTTAAAAAGACTAGAAGAATAATTGAGTCTCTGCAAGGTTGCATATAACAATAAAAAGATCACAACTAACATTTTCAGAAAAAATTTTAAAAGTTTTTGGTATTAATAACAATTGCTAAATAACTATTATTATTATGGTGGTGAGAATTTAATTGCTTCTGTTTATTCCACACATTATTCTGGAAAGATTATTTACTTTCCCCAGGAAAAAAAGAAAATGACTCACTAAAGACTGTGGAAACGGTGGAAGATCTTGAGGATTTGTCACGAGCAGTAATAGAGAGTATTTTAGCTTGTTTTAAGGAACACATGATGACACTATTGCATTCCATGAAATGGCTAACCTCTTTGCAATCAAGGGGATTAGTCATGAGTTAATCAAATAATTAACTGAGTTAATCAAATCATTAACCCAAATAAACTGGTATCATAATCTGGATTCCAGAATGACATACCTAAAGAAACTAAGTATCAGGAGAATGATGTCCAGTAACTTCAATGGAAGATCAGTGGCCAGTGGGGAGACATCTCATTTGCCTCTTAGCTACAGAAAAAAAGATGACATGAAAAGAAGTCTACTTTAATAACAGAAATATATCCTTGTAAAAGGGTCTTTTTTCATAAACATTTACTTGTGTGCATACGCAGGTAATAGATTTATAGTAGTGATGATCAAGAAGGATCAGTCCAAGACTAAATAGTTTGAAATATCCCACTTTTGTTTTAAACAACTGAAATTTTTAAAGAATCTAAATAAAGTGACTTCCCTAATATCTAAAGTGGAGGTTTTAAATCAATTCTAGTATGTATTTGAACCCAAGTTGCATTAAAAAACACTAAATGTTTTCTACTGCATTTATTCTATCGGTATTCAGAAACAGGCTGTGATGTGAGAAAAGCAATAGAATACTGCCCCATACTTTACCTGAATGCCTGCAAAAACCCTACTGGGAAGAATTAGCCTCTCTGCACATATACTTTTTGTGTCCACTTTTTATGCACTCTGAAATTTTTCTTTGTTGGCTTTTATTCCAGTAAGAAATGATCTCTCATTGTTCCCTACACATGCAAGAAAAAGAGAAGACACATTTACTGAAAGTATTTATAGGAGCAGGGGGTTGTATCAGGCACCAATAATATTACAGTGGAGTTTCACTAAGAACCTTTTCGTGTGAGTGTCACCATAAAGTCACATTTACTTCCTGTTTTTTCCTCGCTTCACATCAATTTCTTTCTGCAGACAAATTAGGTCTGTAAGTACTGCATTCCACTGCTAAAGACTGTAAGACACCACTGGCACTTGGATTTGAATTCTGCACTACTATTCTCTATTTGATGCATACTTGCATATCCTGGATTTCTGACATTCAATGACAAAATTCCCTATTAGATTTAAAATGCGAAATAAATAAGTCTGTGATAGCAGAAATTCTTACCATTCCTGTGACAGTGTTAAGGTTTGGCTACAGTGATTTCTCTTCTGTAGATCACAGAAGTTTTGAAGGAGCATCTCAAATCAGCATAATAGGAAAAAAGTCTGGTGCTGTGCCCCACCTGGTCCCCCAAATTCCACTTTGCCACCAGATCTTTTTTGGGAACTGAATGTGTTTTCTACAAACCTATAATGTCAGGAGGTGAGCAATGTGTTGAGCAGTCATTTCCTACGTATTAGCTTGAGAGAACAGATAAGAACTTTCAGAACAAGAGGCAGGAATCCAGCCCTTAACTATCTTTTTCTGTAGGCAAGTGATTCAGAAGGCCTGATTACTGTCTCTGCTCATTCACCAGGATATGACACGTGTCAAAAGCTGTTTCTAAAGCCGTTCAGATGTCATATCTTGGTCCACTTCATGCCCCATCTGTCACACACACTTGCACTAGCAGCTGGACAGGAGTTACCTCAGAGATCCCAGGTGTAGCTGTGCAGCACTGGTGCAGGATCACCAAAGGACTGGATGATCTATCTCAAATCAGGCTGGCCTCTGTGACTCTTGTTGGTATATCAGTGTAAAGGCATAATGAAGGCACATGTTGAGAAAATCTGAAGTTTCTATCAATACTGATAATGTTTAAAAACATGATCTAAATTCCATTTGGAGCACAAGTTAAAAATGAAATTATTTCCTGAGTAATGAAAACTATTGATAATGAACAGTGGAAATATAGATTATCTACATTACCTAAGCTATCTAGAAAAATAAAAGAGTCACATTCAAATAATTGTAACCACCTTCATATTATTGTTTTTCATTGCAATACTGCATATCCCTGCAGGGTGTGGTGTTTTGTTACACATCCTAACCTGCTTCTACCCCAATGCATTACAAGAAATATTTTCAGTTACTACTCTTTGCAAGCTCAGAACAGGTTTTTCATAGAGGAAATTACTTCAGCATAGCACTTCAGCATTTGTTAGCCAGTTTTCCACTGAGAATGCATGGATTTTAGGTAATTAATAACGTGGAATGCAGACAGTGCCGCTCTTCTTTCCATATGGGGAGGATGAAATAGAGATGCTTTTTAACATGAAAACATGTTTTTATAAGGAGACCACATTGGTTATTCCATCAGAAAATACACTATGCAAACCTGCTAAATGTTACCCAATAGTTTTGAACCTACGATAATATGAACATAATTTTAATATTAATTATATTACTAATTATATATATATTAATTTTTAATATTAACAAAATATACTAAAATATGCCATTTGGAATGAAGTTATAACACTTTTTATAGGAAAAACTACGTTTCATAGATACATTATTAGAGAGAAGCATTTAATATAATACAGTGACTCCGCAAATCATAACTTTTCAGGAAAATTTTCTAACTCTATGTCATTTTACAGACTGGACACTGGTAAATCTTCAGTGTTTGAGGGACTTCGAACTGTCATTTGCTGCTGGGCTCAACTCGTCCAGATTGAGTATCCTCCTAAGTACTCATTAAAATAAAATAATTGTCTAAAACAATAAAATTGATGTTCTTTAGCTTTTCAGTTTCTGTCTTCTGCTTGACCTTCAGATAATTATGAGGAGATGTTTATCACTGAGAAGGGAAGAGTGGTTCCATAGCAGGCTTTAGCCTCTCCTCCCTTTAATATGACCCCAGGAGAGAGATGAAAGCATTCAACTACTCCTGCTTCCTAGGAGGAAACCCACAAGCTTCTTGCAATGTTTCCCTGGAGTTACTGATGCCGTGCATTGCAAAGGTCTATCTCCTGGAGCTGGTAAAGCCTGATCTGAGCCTTTGGATGGTCCTGGCACTGATACTTCTTGTCACCACCAGTCACTGCCACCCATGGAACAAGTAGCTCAGTGTTATCAGCACCATCAGAGCTGACTGCCTCAGTCCCAGCTGAGTGCAGAACGATATCCTGGGCTCCATGCTGCTACACCAGAGCTCAGCAAACTGCTCATTTCCAATCAAACAAAAAACCAGCAGCCTGGCCCATTGAATTAAAATGTAGAAGTCCAATGTAGTACATGGCAGTAAGATTTTACACATTTAACTATATATGTATCTTGGAATTTTTAGTATACTAATCCCCTTGGAATTTTTAATACACTAATGCTTGCAATAGAAGCTGCAGAAATACAAGTTACAATCTTTACCATGGGTGGGGTTTTGCACAAAGAAACTTCATACAGCAACATAATACTGTAGTCTACCTGGTTAGCACGGTCTTACTAGATTATAAGCAATATATCTCCGATGATACGTTGTTTCTGGTGATTTTAATAATTTTAGTGAAACTGCTCATTTAAATCATACTTATTATCCCAAACACATCTATTAAACACTAATAAAACTGTACATGCGCAGGGTATAGGTGTTGCAAGTGATGCCACCTTGAGTATTGAGGCAGCAGGCACCAAGAGTATTAAATCTGTGTTTACTGTGCTTTCTATGATAACATTTTCCCGTGTTTGCCCAAATTTAAATTGTCTTTCTCCTGTAAGAATGTTATCATAGCCCTGAATTTGCTAGCAGACAACATGGTAATCAATATATTCCTTGGATAAAAGAATTTTTACTAGGAACATCCAGTACGGTTATTCAACATGACAAACACCCAAGATTTTCAGAGCCTGAGTACAAATATAAGAAAACTAAACAATGCCACCATGCATATACATACACAAGCAAAAAATAGATAATGGCTGAAAGGACTTTTAAGTCTGTGGGTTTTAAACTATCCAGACAGCTAAAGTGGATGCCACAAGTTGGTTAAACAACTCTGCTGAACAGTTAACTTATTCCCATCAGAAAAGATTCCTACTTCAATTCAAGTCCCTTTGAAATTATTAACATACCCAATGAAATCTTTACATGCTGGATGAAAATCTGAAGGTCAAAATGTCTGGTGTGTTTTACTGGGACACAAACAGCACAAACAGATGGAGAACCCAGCTGTAGTACTGTGCTCAGCTCTGGGGCCCCCAGCATAAGAATGGTGCAGATCTGCTAGAGCAAGTCTACAGGGGAGCATCTCTTCTAGGCTGAGAGAGCTGGGGTTGTTCAGCCTGAAGAAGAGAAGGCTCCAGAGAGACTTCATTGCACCTTCCAGTACCTAAAAGGGTCTTACAAGAAAGCTGGAGAGGGACTTTTACAAGTGCATGATAGGACAAGAGGGAATGGCTTTAAACTGAAACAGGGCAAGTTCAGAGTAGATATTAGGAAGAAATTCTTTACTGTGAGGTGGCGAGGCACTGGCACAGGTTGTCCAGAGAAGCTGTGGATGTCTGACCATCCCTGAAAGTGTTCAAGGTCAGGCTGAATGGAGCTCTGAGCAACCTCATCTAGTGGAAGGAGTCCCTGCCCATAGCAGGCAGGCTGGAAGTAGACGATCTTTAAGGTCCCTTCCACCCCAGACCATTTCATGATTCTATAACATTTGTACTTCAAAATAATGTCAGCATAACATTTAATTTTAAAAGCCTCTAGGAACTGTGGAAACAATGTCATAGCCAAGCATCTGCTTTTCTAGATGCCTGAAGAATATTTTAAAATCCATCTTTTAGAGTTCAGCTGAACTAAGGCTGGCTCTAATGCATTTTGGCTCAACCTGACAATCCTGCCTTCTCCCAATGGTGCAAGATGAATGGCACCAACTTAGTTTTAACTCACGTTATTTCAGGTGTACAAAGATCTTTCAGCTGTAAAAAATGGTGTTCTAGACAGGTAAAACCATTCCAATTATGATAAGCTATCTTTGCTTTCAAAAATTTTCATTTGTCCAAGTCTCAGTTGGACATATTCCTGCTCTTGAAGCCATAGTGCATGTAGTATCTGCCTTGGGAATATCACTGCCAAGTATGTGATGATCTTCAGTCTTTCTCCAACACCTTCGCCTTTTTTATTTGAAAACAGAATATTTGCCCTTCCAGCTGGCAATTTTTGTCATACTCAGAGCAAAAAAAAAAAGCTTAGCAGAGTCTGCTTTTTGGACAGTTATAATGAAAAAAGGTAAAATCAGTACAGGAAGGAAATAAAAGGCAGAGCAAGATAGACGCAATGAGTGCTGTGACCTACCCAGTTTTTGAAAATTAAGGTATGTAACTCTGTATTAACAGTGTTCCAGCTTCCTAACAACCCCATGAAAAAAAAAAAAAGAAGCAAACCAGTAATAATTAGAAAACTTTTTCTTTCCCATTTTGCCTTTACACTTCACCATCTATTCTCTATTGACTGCTCTCTTAATTTGTTTGCTCAATCTTCTCTCTTGAGCAGATAAAAGGGTTTCATTAAAGTAAAGCCTAATGCTGTCAGTGGCAGGAGAGCTGCCAACCCTGGCGGTTTTAGTAAGTCTATTAAGCTGACCTAAGCATGCTAATACTTAATAAATTCCCTCCACTCACAGCAGTCCTTTGCGAATATTCTTTTATCTCATATGGAAAAATAAGTTCTGCAATTCAAATGAGTAATAAAAGACCAGACCCCACACTTTGCTTTATATTTATGTATATGCACAGTCTTGTCTAAGAGGAGCGGCACATATCATCAATTGCAATCGCTGCTGTACCAGAAGTACTACTTGAGATTACAGAAAGGACTAACAACAGCTTGATGAAAGTATTCCAATTATTAAGATGAAACCAGCACTGGACAATCAAAACAGACCTTTTTTTCGTGGATTTCCTGCCATAATCCATTTACAGAGCAGATTTTCTAAACCTATTTGAAGGACATCTGCTACACCTATTTAGTACATTTTATCTCTAATCTATCCAGCAAGCAAAAAAAAAAAAAAATGCAAGCCCCAGATTCTAGAAATCACTGCCATCTTCTGCCATTGTCATAGCATGTATAGTGGTAGAAAAATACTCTGAAGAACAAGTGGACTACAAAGCACTACTAGCTGGCATCACTCCTTATCAAAGGAAAAGCCTTTATCATCCTTAACATCACTTGCTATTTTTCAGGGCTCCACAGCTCCAGTAATTACTTTATTTTTAATTGAAACAAAGCTTTTAAAGCAACAAAGTATCCAGCCTTCATCTCTTAGAGAAAACAGTCTGTAGCAGTAGAAAATGACTGATCTGAATTCTTCTCTCCCAAAAGGTTAATGTAATTGTTTGAGAAAGTAATAAATATGGGGGCAGGGTGTAGGGTCGAGAGAGGGTACCACCCAATGTCTAACAGGGAACATAATCAATAAGCAGCATGATTTATTTAAGTGAACATTTGCCTGAGAGCTACCAATAGGCAAGTGCAGAAATGATGTCCCACAGCACAATTTCTTCAGCCATAATGGAAAACATTGGCTTACAACAGCCGATATTTTATTCATTCGCTGTTTCCAGGTTTTGTAAAGGTTACTGGAAACCCTACTCGCTTTAGTTCATACAAAATTATCAAGCATGTGGAAAAATAATAAGAGGACCATGGTTCTGTGAATAAACAGGATCACATTTTAAACTCAAAACCTAAACTGTCCTAATATGAAAAATATACTCATCTTTGTAAGGATTTAGCAGATTAAAACTAATCACGCACATATCTCACTCTACTTACTGTACACTTCCTACTCACTTGCAGCATTTATACATCAGCTACTGCAGTGAGGTAAACAATCTATTAGCAACGTTGCACAGAACCAGAACTCCTCCACGGTAAAATAAACCATCCTTCTTCATCAAGAAGTGTCTTTCTGCTTCCCCAAGAAAAGAGACATGGCGCTGAAGCCACCTACAGCAGGTGACAACTGTATTGCTTAGCCATAGCTGTGGTGAAGTCTTCCAACTAAAAACAGCTTAACAGAGAACTTCTTCACAATCAGCTAAACATACCCTTAAGCAACCCTCCTCTGTGTTACTTCATTAATTTATTTCCTATCCTTGCAGGAAAAATCAGTACTTACTCCAGATAATGTAACAGCCTGCAGACCTCTTCTCAAACGGCTCATTTCTGCTGTTCTACTGCATGGGAACACCCACTTGTCAGAGAACAGAAAATGCAGATGAGTGAGAACAATGAAGAAGCGAAGGAAATTATGTCCTGTGAATAAACTTAATTTACATGAGAGAAATATGGCAACATTTTTTTCTATTATTTTTAAATGAACACTCTTACAATCTCACCTGAATGACCCACGTGATGCTGAATAATGCACCCATCTAACAAAAGAGGAATTTATTTTGTCCCTAAACTCACATCTAAGAGCTCAGCTTTATAAGATAAAGCTGGGTATTTCTGAATTGTTATTAGTTAAGCTTAAGGGAAAACAACCCACAAATTAAGGACCTTGACAAAAATCTAGTGTGCCACAGAAGGTTGTGCAAATGAAAGGGAAAAAAAAAGGTAGAATCATCATAGAGAATATAAATGTATTTTATAGCTTCTTCTCTAGTGCCATCTTGCTACCCAATGATTCCCTTTGTGGCAAAACAGGAATGTAAAGATGTGACATCTGTCTTTCAACTTACTTTTTATGAAAATGGTAACATTTTATTAACCAATGTCATCACCTCTTAAAAATCCACGCATTTGTTATTGAGGTAATTGATATTGTTCCAAAGATAACTGTGTAAAAAATGCTACAGTTTTTCCTTCAATTACTGTCTCTTGGTACTATCAACATACAGAGGCAAGAAGGCAATAAACCCATTATTTCATAAGAAATTTATAGTATCTTTGTGCACAGCTCTTGATTTGTATAAGTGAACTTCATACTGCTAAGAAACACAATTAATACACCAGAAAAGAAGGATAAAAGTAGGCCAGTGATATAGGACAATGGTTCTTAACACAACTTGCATCCCAGCCTCCAGCTTGAAGCATAATGTTCATTCCTCATATTCTGGAGTGTTAAATAACACTGTAACTAGATGCAGAAGACAAGAATCATTCAACATTATCCACCCTTGATCTTTACACAAAATTCCCATGACATCCATAGAACTTCCACAGCTGTACAAACTAGAATAAGGTCCATGGCAAACACAGCTTTCAGGATTTGCTCTACAATAAATATCACAAGTGAAAGAGAGACAGCAAATGTTAACTCTTTATTTGTTTTGAACATATAAAGGTTATATGAAACAATTGAAACAATTTTTATTTATGAAACAATTCTTTTAGAGCCATCTTGTGGGGAAAATAAGGAATTTAAAACAATACATGTACTTTAATAGCTTTTCTACCAAAAAGATCAGTGTTTAGTATGACATCTTCTAGTACTCTTTTAAAAAAATAAATGTCTCAGGCACACTGTAAACTTTATACAACAATGTTTAATCCCCTAGAACATGAAGGAAGTGCCTTTATGAACAATAACACGTTAAAAGATTAGTTCTAGATAGAAAAAATATATATCATTACGTAAAGATGCTATTTTTCTGAAGAATGGTTTTAGGCCAGATTCTATTCAAACTCCACCCAACTATAGCCCACAAAAAAATGCACAAAAACCCAGAGAAGCTGAGGCTTCTTTCAGAGACCTCTTGAGTAAATTGGATAGAATTACTCAATCTAATTAAACTGGGGATAAAACAAAGCAAAATAAATCTAAACATATTAGTAGATTCAGTACTCGAATCTGAAAGGTTTTCAGTCTTAAACATCCTTAGCATTTCCAATTTAAAGCTTTGGTAATATTTGCAAGTTCTGAAGGAGTTTACACCAATTGTTTTTAGAGAACTCATTACATGACAGTCTTCTGTTTGTACACACTTAAGTAAAGTACCACCTTGGGCAGTCAATTTCAGTATAATCAAAAGTCATGATGCAGACTTCAGCTACCTGGGGCAATCGAACATCAGCTCTGTCTGATTTATGTGCCTTGTCTATGAAGCAAAGTGCTTAGATTTTATCCTAGAGAACAAAAGCGCACATGTAGTTCATATATCTTACCCAGTCTTATTTTATGTCCTAATAAAATACTTCATTTACATAGAACATTAAAGCGTATCACATCACATTTATCAAATACGTAATTATCTTCTATTATTACAAAAGTAAAACAGGACATCACAGAACACTTGCAAAGCACATAATCAAGAGATGTCACAGAAATATGCGGTTTTTTTAGCTGTTACAATCAGTGTATAGTATGGACTAGCAGGCACCTCTGTAAATTTATTTTTTTTTAAATAAAGAAAGAGATTTGATAACAAAAGGGTCCTATGGTACCCAAAACCTCTGACAGCTGTAACTAAAGAGAACACACTGACACCCAGATATATAACCTGACAATTTTGCTAAGGCAAGCACAAGTATGTCAATTTCTAGTTTTACACTCCTACCAAACTTTGAGTGAAGGAAGATGTATGTGTGCGCTTATAGCTTTCCTTCCTCTTTAAAGAGAACAGTGAGATCTGCTTCCTCCATGCTTGCTTTAAACTTTGGAAAGCAGCCCGGACTCAGGGGCACTTGCCTTAATGAGATTTTGAATTTCTTTGAATTTTGGATGTTCTTTATCAGCTACCAGCTGCAGCAATATTGCTTCGCTAGTAGTAACTATAATTCCAGTACGTGCAAGACGCTGAAAAAGAAAAGAGCAGAGAGGAAATAATGTAAGATACTTGCAAATGTGAATGAGCGAATTTTATAAAAAAAGACAGTGTTTTAAAAAACATCTCCTATTAACAAAAGTACTGCCAATTCCATTCTAGCATTTCTGAGTGATATCATTTATAAAGCTAGGATGAAAATTGACTGGGTTTAGACTTTCCTATGGCAAAAGGCTGCCCTGGATTACAAATAAGGCTTTCTCCTTGAACTGGATTCTTTCCCCAAGTCAGATTTAATAGGCAGCAGCCCCACACATCTTAAAAACAACCCCTTCCCCTTGTATGACCCAGAGGACAGCTTTCTTCACTCTCATGCAGATTTGAAAGGCCTGGGGAAAAATAAAATAGTGAGGTCCAACCTAACAGCAAGAGTAAGAAACTGTAACAATTTCTCTTTTGGTCCCTGTTATGTACCACTACTTCAGCTGTTGGACTATAGAGTGCAGAAGTAGCAACAATCTCTGGAGACAGAAGGAAAATCTCTTCTACAGACATTATAAATCATACTGGCACAACAGCAGCTCTTTTAAAATTATGTTTCATTACACGCAGTAATTCCAGAGTTAGTTCTCACAGGCTACAGAGAAAGCTGCAGAGAAAGCAAAACTGAAAGAGGTCTGCTAGACCTAGAGGTATGCAACTCAACAGGGCTTCACATAGCCCAAGGCACAGGACCTATTGTTAAGTTACTGGACTTTTAAAACTGTGGTTGTTGCCTACATAGCAAAGCTATCTTCAGCAAAGGCTGACCAACTAACGTCCCCATCATCTTCCCAGCCGTCATACAGATGCTTTGGCAGTAAAACTCTTCATTCAGTCAGCTTTTCCTATGTCATCCTCTACTCAGCTGCATGCTCCGACAAATCTAATGGTATCCTGAATGAGCCAAGGGAGGCAAGTGGCACAGAATAGAGATATGCACATACAGGTTTCAACTGTAACCACTAAGGCATAGAGAAGCTCCAGACTTTCTAGCTGTTCAATTACAAAGCAACTGATGGGAGAAAGTTATTAATTTTAAGGGACTAACTTACATAAAGTATATGTAACTACAGCCTACACAAAAACAAACTAACAAGGCTGGATTTACTGAAATCAATGCTTCCTGCTTGCCATAATAGCAACAAGCCTTGCGATATTCTTAAGATGAAACAAAGAAACTACCTTCCTCAGCTCTCCTACTCTATACAACCATACTTGTTAAATCTCACACACATACAAAGAAAAAGAAAAATAGGAAAATTAAAATGAAATATCATGGCAAGGTTTTCAACATGAGCTTCTCCAAGAATACAGAGGTTTTGGTTTTAACTATTATGGACGAGAAAAAACCCCAGACTCTTAAAAAATCACTGCCGTTTGTGAAATGTTGATTGAAAAGAGAGAACATCTTCTCTTTAAAAGCAAAACACACTATAACACATCAAAGAGGCTGGCACTGGCTTATATCTTTTCTAGGACTAGATATAATTTTTATAGATTTCAGATTAGAAATTAAGAGATGCATTTGCTAAGCATATTGGATGATTTCCAAGGAAATTACAAGTTTTCTTAGAATGCTGACTTTGAGAAGAAGGAAAGTATCAACAGTGTGTTGCATCCACACTGCAGAAACAAGTAGAAAAGGTGAAGAACAGAAAAGAAATCCAGCAAGTGCAAACTAAGGTGTCTCAATCCAAGACCAAGCACTGTCATAAGACATCTTCACCAGACAGGGCAGAGATTCAGAACAGCCATAACCTTGAACTGTTGGGCTGAGGTTTTTCATCAACGAAAATTTTCAGATTTTTTTGGTTTCTGAGGATTTTTTTACCTACAAGTTGTTGCCTGCTGTGATTTTTAAGCACACAACAGAAGTGGAGACAACCTGTTATCCAGGCAGACATGAAAGCTTTTGGTATCCATTAAGTCAAATTGCACTTCCTAGTACACCCGCTCAGATATTTGCATATTCATCACCAGCACAACCAAAACACATGCTATATGATGGGAAATGTGGAGAACTGAAGGGGCAGGTGGGACCAGATGGGAGTTACTTGAGATTGCTGAGGAAGCTAGTTGTTATCACTGCAACATCACTCTTTATTATTCTTGAAAGGTCATTGTGAATAGAAAAGGGCTGTGTTACTGTGAAAAGGCAAATACTAGACTCATCTTCCCAGAAAGGTAAGGAAAAGGGTCCAGGAACCCTGATCAATAAAACTCACTTCAGCTCACCAGTTTGCACAGGTTTGCACAAGAGACAATGTTAGACTCACTGATTAAAAGAATGTGACTAGGAACTGTGAGCTCTCTGGTGAAACCAAAGCAGGATTACCCAACACTTTGGTATGCTGCCCACTTCCCTAAGAAATGTAATGCCACACAGTCAATCAGGATTAAGGACATGTCCAATACACATCCACTTCTCCTCCTCCCAAGCATGCCCATGTCTTGCTTGCTCTAGCCCACATCTCTCAGCAGCATTTTTAAGCGAGGCTCTGTAACACAAAAAGAGGACAACGCTGGTAAGCGCTTCCACGTGCAGCAGAGAAGGTATTACTGCTGGCTCAACACTGCAGGGCAGCAAGTGCTTTCTGAATCATATTGTAATGAGTGACGACATAAGGGACCACAGCAAAACATTTTGTTTTGCTTACTGAGAAAGCATTGCAAAGGCACACTAAAAAGTTTCCTAAACCAGAAAAATTTACAGCTTTTGCAAGCAATCACACTTTTAAGATCAACACCTTTTTGACTAGAAAGTAAAGCAAACTTAGCTAGTCTCTGTTTTAACCTTTATTACATTGGCCCAACTTCTATGCTTACAGACACAGGGTGAGAGATAATTGTACAGAAAACACACACAATAAGGCAGACAGATTTCAGGTTTTCTGTATTTGTTCTGTCTCCTACTGCTGCTGCACCGCATTGGTTTGGGAAGCCCATGACTTCAGTCACTCCTGTACTCTGTGTGTCCCTATGCTCCATGGGACAGTTGACATTAGGTTTCCACTTTAATCAAAGTCAAGAGTTTAATCAATCGCGATATGCTGGGGATTTCTCTTTAGCCTTTAAGAAATTAGGTCCACTCAAAATCTATGAAAAAATATAATATGCTGTGGTTATTATTAGTTTCTATTTCCAAATAATTGTTAGGGCCTGAAGCAAAAATTGCAATACTTAATGTATATATCAGGTTTTGACTTCCAATGGTGATGCCTGGAGGCAAACTAAGAGTACACCATCAAAAAATCATTTGCACAAATTTGTTACCACATAGTTGTATGTGCTTTTAAATCTTCTTGCTACGTTTATCTCCACTTTCTCAACATTTAGTTTGACTAAGCTCCTAAAAGCAGGGGGGAGCAGACTCTTTACTATAACAGGGTCTTGAGATTAAGCTTTAAATTGCGCTGATGAGGAAAAGCAGAAGGAGGAACAGACATACAAGAAGGAGCTTTGAACAGGATCACTTACTATATTTCATTGCATTTCAAGAATTTCAACACCTGAATAAATAAATTCAACACCTGTTCTTTGGAACAACATAGCCAAAACCTTTATAGCACTTTTACTCTGCTATAGAGATAATACTGCATAAAGGGATATGCTAAAATGCTAATGTTTATACAGAGTAATCTATATTGTATGAAACAATCACTTTGAATTTCCGAACATCCCATACTGGGTTATGCATATTAAATCATAAGGAGAAAAAAAAGGCAGCAATTCGTCTCCATCTTCAACGCTACTTTAAGAATCAGAGCACGCACCTCTTCTCAAATCTACTTTTATCCACTGCTTTGTCCTTAGAAATTCCTAATTAGCTTACAATAAGGAGGGAATTTAACATACAAACCCAAGGTGAAGAAAGCCTTGAGTAAGAAACTTACCTCAAGAGCAAACATTCTGTCCATCATACTTCTTGATGAGGTGGCATCAGCTACAATATGAACTTCCAGACCTCTGCCAATTAATTCCAATGCTGTTTGCTGGATGCAGACATGAGTCTACAGGAGGGAAATCAAAGGCAAAAAAAGCCACCAACAAACCACTATTATAAAATGAAAGAAACACAATCACAAATTAGAGTACATAATTAATTAGAGTTCAAATACGTATTTTTCTACCCCTGGCATTACTATGAAACTCAATATGCATTTTAAATGCCAGGTAAGATTGAGACAAGTGTCTGCAGTTTACAAGTATCTAATTTCAAATTTTATTACGAGATAATATCAAAGACAACAAAAATAATTTATTCTGTAGAGAATATCTGAGCTCTAAGTAACATAAATTGAGTTGGTTTTAATTACAGAAAGCGATGCTGCCTTTGAGGGTCAACAGATGTTACGATAAACCAATATAAGAATGGCAAGGCACCTACTTCAACTCCAAAGAGGACAATACTGCGGACTCCAGGGATCTCTGCTAGTGCTGCTTCAACTTCTGGCAACACCATTGAAAATTTTGTCTTGGGAAGCACAAGTTTAGCTCCTGTTAAATCAATTTCTTGCACAGTGCTGCCAAGACCTTTGGGATACTGTTCAGTGACAATAACCGGAATTCCCAAGAGCCGTGCACCTTGGAGCTGCAAGGAGACAGAGAGGAAAATATTTAAAAAAAAACAAAAAAGAAATTATTAAAGAACAATAATAACAAAGGCATTGTTCTCACCTAAGACTAAGTACTCGTTAGACTGCATATAAAACAATAGTTTACCATGAGTGATCAAAACTCAGTACAAGCAAAAAAAAAAAGCAAACATACCAGTCTTTGGCCCACGCTGATGATATCGCCAAAGTATTTGATGGCAGGCCGGAACCGTTCCTGCATGTCACAACAGAAAAAAACAGTGCTCGAGGGTGTCAGGTTGCCCAAAGTAGTCATCTGAAAAAAGAAATAAAGGTAATGTTTTCCATGGCAGTGGACACTTTTCAGAAATGCAGCAGAATGAGAGTCTGCAAGACCTCTGCCAGATAATGGATTTATGTTACTTTGAGTCAAAATAGGAGAAGAGTTTTTCAAGCCTGATTTTGGTATGTTTCTAAATTCAAATGAATAGCTGATGCTGAACAGTATGCTATAGTCATCAATACATAATCAAGATTTTATTAGGTGGGAAGCACAAGTCAACATAAACGTACATGGAAATTTCCGAACTCTGAAGGGCGCAGAGGAACACACTGCCTCTCGTACAGGGAAAAAAAAAAAAAAAGAAAGAAAAAGTACCTAAAGCAAAATTACGTTCTTCAAATGCTTTTTTCAATCCACAGTTCTTGGAAATTATATAGACTCAGGATAAAATAAGTTAAAAAAATATTCAGATTTCCACTTGCTTTCAATATTGTATGTACACATATTTTCAATACTTCCATTGTGCAGCCAACTTGATTTGTCTATGACATGTTTTAGCACAAGTCTGATGAAAGTCCAAAGGCTAGAATGAAAGCAGAGAAGATGATGAAAATTAGAAACTGAACTGAAGACATTTTAACGAAGAAAAAGTAGTCTCCTAGAGTTCCCCTCACACATGCTACCAAATGGGGTAGAAAAAGGGGCATAAGAAAAATAAATCAAATATTTCATTTTCTTACACTTAGAGTGCTTTGTATTTGTATAAATAAATACTTGCACTACCTGTAGAACCAAAGTATAGGGCTTCATATGAAAGCTACAAGGAAAGAAAAGAGCTACATACTATCATTTAGTTGTAAGGCAAGTCAAGAGAAATTACATCCATTCAGGAGCTTTTCAGTAGACAGATAAATCAAACTGAATAAAGAGCTTCTGGGAAGTACCCATTAATCATATACACTTCGTTTTCTGCAAACTGAGGTTGTAGTGTTTTAAACTGAAACAAAATTACAAAATCTGTAAAAGAATGTATTTCTGAAGAGTGCAGATGTATTGGGTTTATGTGACAAGGTTTTGGTAGTGAGAGGAGGCTGTAGGGGTGGCTTTTGTGAGAAGATGCCAGAAACAGCCTCATGTCGAGAGAGCGCTAATGCCAGCTGAATCCAAGACAGACCTGCTGCATTAGTGATGCTGGTGACAACTCTATGCAACAGCATAGAGTGCAACAGCAGCTGCGAGAGGAGAGTGAGAATATGTGGGAGAAACAGCCCTGCACACCACAAGGTCAGTGCAGAAGGAGGGGCAAGAGGTGCCCCAGGTACTGGAGCAGAGATTCCCCTGCAGCCCCTGGTGCAGCACATAGTGAGGCATCTGTGCCCCTGCAGCCCACGGTGATCCACAGTGGAGGAGAGATCCACCTGCAGCCCTTGGAGGATGCCACAGCAGAGCCTTGAAGAAGGCCGTGACTCTGGAGAGCCCATGCTGAAGCAGGCTCCTAGCAGGACCTATGACTCTGCGGAGAGCAGCCCATGCTGGAGCATGTTTGTGAAGAACTACAGCCTGTGGGAAGTACGCACATTTCAGAAGTTCATTACAGACTACGTCCCACAGGAGGGACCCCTCAATGGAGCAGGGGAAGAGTCTGAGAAGGATGAGTGCAGAGGTGAAGTTTTATGAGCTGACCACAAACCCCATTCCCCATCCCTCTGTGCTGCTTGAAGGGAGGAGGTAAAGAAGTTGGAAGCAGAGCTAAACCTTGGAAGAAGGGAGAGAGGGAAGAGGAGTTTTTACATTTGCTCTTATTTCTGATTATTCTACTCTGTTATTGACTAGCACTACATTAAACTAATTTCCTCAAGTCTGTTTTGTCTATGGTGGGAAGTGATCCCTCCCTGCCCTTATCTTGATGCACAAGCTTCTTCTCCTATTTTCTCTCCTCTGTCCTACTGAGGACGAGCGATGGAGCAGCTTGGTGGGCATCTGGTGGCCAGCCAAAGTCAACTCACCACAAAGGAATTGGGAATCCATAAATATTAGTTCCAAAACTTTCACTGATTCACCACATCTCTCCTGAGTAAAATGTTGTTGATCTCAATTCCCAAGGCTGAAAAACTACAATAATGGCCAAGCTTAAACATATGCAATGGCCTGTTCAAACTGTTGGGAAAATTACTTGTATGCGAACAGTTGTAAATGCTAAATTCCCTCAATGCTCAGATTCATTACACCACTACTGCCAAAGTAGCAAACATTCCCAAACATGGTTTCTCCAGTCCTTGCGAGCCAAACAGCAACACTATTAATACACACAGAGGCAAATGCAGTAACAACCAGAGTGCAGATGATGTAACACTGGGCCCACTGATGCCACATGAAGACAGAAGAGCATCACAACAGGCATTAGGGAAATCTTTTTCACCAAAAAGATACAGCTGCACTGAAAAAGGTTACCACAGTTGTGAGACCTCCATCCTTGGAGATTTTCAGCATTAAGCAATGCAGCAGCTGATTTGATCCAGGGGTTAGGGAAGGCAGCCTCTAGATATTTTTCCCAAATAACACTTCTGCAACTCTACACCAGGTATCGAATGAGGCCTGGGACCAAGAAACATTGAACATAAAATTAAATAACTGCCTTGTTCTTGAATACCATCCATCTACATGCTTGAACAATGCAAAAAGCAGCTGGCAGACACTACTAATGTACAACTCAACACCACAGGGAGCACCTACTGTGACCCATTCCAACTCTGGCACTTACTACCATCACAGAAGTCAATCATGACATTTAACTTTCCTACCATTCAGCAATAAAAACAGAATAATTGGAAAAGACAATATTTATAAGTGTGGCTCCTACTCATTAAATGTGTCATTTTGTCTTGGCATTTATATGACAAGCAAAGACTATAATTTTCTCCTATAAATCTTTCCATCACTTTAAAAACTGCACCAAGGGATGTTTAGGTTGGACATTAGGGAGGATTTCTTCACAGAGAGTGATTAGTTATTAGAATGGGCTGCCCAGGGAGGTGGTGGAGTTGCCATTGAAGGCACTGAAGACTGGACGTAGCACTTGGTGCCATGATCTAGTTGACATAGCAGTGTTGAGTCATAGGCTGGGCTCAGACTCAGAGGTCTTTTACAGTCTAATTGATTCTGTGATTCTGTAATTTTTAAAGATCTTTTTGAACTACCACAAACCATCATGGACTGTAAAATTATCTATGTGAAGTTAATCTACTGCCTTGGTATACACCTTCCTCTGCCAATGCAGCAGATCTACTACCATCCCTAGCAGAGGAACAAATGTGAATAGAGTAGGAAGGTCTTCAAGAAGCTGCATAGTCTGCCCCTACAGAAGGACCAAACAAACACAAATATTCTTCACAGATAACTACATGGTCTGACCCATCAGCAATAGCACTCCTATAAAACCCATCCCACAGCTCCATTACCTTTATCTTTCAGTGTTTTCGCATCCACAGCTCCTCTGCTGCCATTTAAGATCGTTATTTCCAGTTACGTCCATGGTGAATTTGAAAAACAAGAGCATTACCACCCTCCTTCACATGGATAACCATGTGCAAAGCCTATTATCAGACCTCAAGACTCAGACCTTGTCTCCCTTTAGGCCTTTTCCTCCCCTTCCTTCTTCTAAAATATATCTAATGCTTTTAGTATTTTTTCCTATAACTCAAATTGTTTTCATAGTCCTCCCTGGGGTAGTTTTCAAATTGCAGTCTGGAATGAGGCACTCAATACTACTATCACAGCTGTGTTTCTCTGCCTATACTACTTCACTGCACTAGCAGGGCCTCAAATATCAGCCAATTCACAGCCCTTTCTGGCCCTGTTTATTTTGTACTTTCCAGTACCCAATTTGCTGTTTTCATAATTGATGATACCTAGACTCCTGAGGTGCATTTTACACTTAAAATTCATCCCTTAAACTCTCCCTCATCTTTCATTTGTGTAGCTGATTATTTCTACATTGCTACTTCCATTTTGAAGTGCATCTTATTCTACTCTGTTTCTCCAACTTGTCCTGAAATACCTGAATTCTGTTTCCTTAGGTGCTTGCAGTTCCTTCCAGCCTGGGATCTTCTGCAAAAACAGTACTTGCCCTAAGTTTCGTCGAGGACAAGGACAATGGAATAATTAAAAACAGTGGATTTGGAAGCCATCTTACAGAGTTCAACTCAATTTTATTCTGATTTGACAGTGAAGTGCAGAAGAAAACTGACTGTCTTTCCAGCCAGGGGGTACCCTTATAGACTTCCACTGAATCTCATACGTTTATGTCAAATATCACAGGCAGCTGTAGCAAAAGCACGATATCTGCTTTTCTTTATTGTCAAGTTGGTTTCACATGATTTAATTTATGCCTTCAGATTCATACTAGCAGCACTCCAAAATGAAGGTGTGTCAACTATGTATTTGCTAAATAAAAGCTCTTACAAAATCTAACACAAATACTTCATATACTGATTTTCATATTTATTTCTGATTAACTTGTAGTCTGAATTGTGGCAGAACAAGAGGAAACTGGAAGAAACAGATGCTAAAATCAAAGAGTCAACACTTGCTGGTGTTACCTGGAAATGTAGATGTAGAAAGGACAGAGTACAGCAGAAAGCAGTTTGAAATTAAGTTTCATAAATAGTAGCTAACACAGCCCATAAATAAATTCATGAAAGTATTTGCTATGTATAAAGGAAAGGTTTAGTTTACTGGTTCTTCAGTGTGCCAAATAAATCCTACTACTCATTTGCTTTCAATGCCATCCTCCCCTTCTACAACGATGCTGTGTCAGGGTCATGTGACACCTCCACTTTACATCTCCCAACAGTGAAAATGACCCAGACCTCCCCAGTGCTACATCCCAAAGAGCTGGGCTGAGGGCAAAACTACATCTAAACATCAAATCCTGGGCTGGAACATCAACACCTGTTTGATTTCACTGTGGAAAGAGGCAGGCTGGGCAAGGATTGTGAGCCACTGCAGCCACACAGTACCTGAATACAACATTTACTCAGCCACAATAACATTAAACAACCTGAACTCAAAAGAAAAGTAAAAAAGAAAATCAAAACCCAAATGACCTGAGGTTCTCCTCAACACCATATAAGCATCTCCATTTGCTGCACTTAATTTCTCTTAGTTAGGATTTTCTATCCTCCAGCTGAAGGTTATCCACAGCACAACCAGAATAGGTACATCAAATGGCCATGTAACCTGATGCAGCTCTTTTACCCAGCTAAAGAAGTCATCTCTAGGACCTTGTCCAGACCAGGATTTAAAGGTATGCTGTCACGAGTTACATACAGCTTTAAATCCTACTCTAGAAAAGACCTAGGTGGGAAAGGAGAGGTGATTTTTCATATCTATTTCATCTCTGCCAATTATTATTAATCAGACAAAATGTGATTGTAATGAAGTAATATAATTACAGGTTCAGCTTTACAAAAATATTCACATATGCCGGCTTTTTATCTGTACTTTCCCTGTTCAAACTCCAGGAAATCATGATACATACAAAATGAAATTTCCTCACAGTATTTCTAATGAACAAGAAACTGGAAGCAAAGAAATAATCCCATTTGACATCACTAGTCACCTCATAAATCTCACGGCAAGGTTACCCACTAAAAGGGCAGACGGGAGGATGTAGCAGCCTTGGTATTTCAAGAATGGCATAAAAAAGACAACAACAAAAAGAAACTACCATCTTCTCTATTCCTGTATTTCTAAAAGGAAATCTGTAAGATTCAGTTGTACTTTGCTGTCTACCTTTCAAAGGAAAAAAAATTGAATAAATTCGTTTAATGTATTTCAAGAGAAAAACAGGTTACAAGTGTTTCAATTTAGAAACACAAATATTTATCTTATGTTAAGCCAATGTGCAGCCTTTTACATGCAATTCAGCATTCTAAAAGGACAGATTTAGTTTAAAAAACACATTAAGTTCATATAACTAATGTAGTACAAAAGTCTCCAGCAAAATTTAAAATTACTAAAATGCTTGCTGCAGAGTAAAGATACACAAAGAAGGAGTCTGGATTTGAGGAAAAAAATCCTCTTTCAATATTTTCAGCCCTTTTTTTTTTTCTCCTTCTTTAGGGTTCCACATGCTGCTTTTCAAAAAACTTATTTATTTAGGAATGTACTAACATATCAAAATTTATAATTTCATCCTAAAAACTCCAAATAACTCCCCTGCAATTTATGCTTTGGTTTTTCCTGGTCTTCAGAAAATGGACTTGGCTTCCTGAGCTACTGTTAGTTCTAGTTCCAAACTATCTGAGCAATATCAGATATGTGCAATGAGAGTGAAAACCTGTGTATAAATTGTTATATTTTATTTACCTTATTCAGCAACAGTTGAATATCATTCTGCAAACAGATTTTCTCAAGAAAGACATGCCTCAGACATCCACCTGTCTCAAAAAACCCATACTGAAATGGTTTATGCAATGATGTCAGCAATAATTTTACCCTTTTAGCTTCAGTATCTTAAGGTTTACCAGTTTGTAAACACAGAGCACAAGTACTGCTGAGGAGAAGTCACCTTGAAGTTATGACAGCAACTGTGAAATAGCCTCTCTTGGTTATATATTTGAAAGCTGCCTGAACTCCTCTATAACACAGCTGTAATGTGCATACAGCTGTCTTTTCTTTGGATATCACCAAAGTCTTTTTCCTTACTTCTCTCCTCCAAAGGCAGCTACACCATTACAGCAAAACACAATCATAATTGTAGCAGTATTTAACAGTATTTAGAGGCAATTAAAGTGGTCCTGCATTCTCTCACTCAAATTGAAAATATTATTCTGTTAAAAGACTTTCAAAAGACTTAAAATTTATGAAAAGCAGATGACTCCTTTCAGCTAGTACTCAGTCCCTCCAGCTGGGAAAGGCCTGAGGAAATGTCCCTCTTCACTGCAAGTTTGTGGTTGAGATTTGAGGTGAGGAGCGGCAGCCAGGCAGAACATCACAGTGTAGTGCACCCCACCAGCCTGCCTAACACTGCGTGGCCATCAAAACCTTAAATGGTTGTTTCATGTCAGGACACCCAAAACAAACAAATGCACATAAATGAGGATGGTAGAAAGGTGTAAAACAACTGGGGAGCAAATGTCCCTGTAAAGATCAAGCCTTGAATTGAGTTCATGGAGTGGCTTTCCAAGGGCAGCATATGGCAACTTCTCCATGAGATTACTGCCCCCCTCAGCTGCAGGGACAGGAAATTAAAACAGCCCAATCAAACATCAGTTGATGCTGACACTTTGCGAGCTATTGCATCAAAAGGCATCCTTCTATGACAGGCCTGCACAGGAATCAAAACAGAAGGATACCATCCCAGAGCTCATGGGCACAAGCTGCACTAAAGTTAAAATGGTTAAAGTTAAATGCATACAATATACTTCAAAAAACATGCATATAAAAACACTGAAATCATTGTCTAGGGATGCAGATGCTAGCATCTGTGAATTTTAATTTCAAACCAAAAATATCTTTCTAAATATGCAAGTCTAATCACAGCAGCAAGCAAAAGTTGTCCCTCTTGAAACATACATCCAAAACAGTGATTCAACTGACTATGCCACACACAGAGCTGACAAATCAATGTTGTGTGTTACTGCAGATAAAACATCAGGGAGGGAGGGAGGAAGGGAGGAAAGGAGGGAGGGAGGGAAGGAAAAAAGGGCATATAAGTGGCAATGCCTGAATGAATACATAGAAAGTATAATATTCCCACCACTAAGTCCTAAAGGTCTTAAAAAGCACAGCTGTGTCTGTATCATACCAAATGTTCCTCAAACAAGTGATCTCTGAGCACCTGTCTCTGGCTTAAGGCAAGCTGACTGACATCATTGTGATGTCCCAGTTGAGATGTCTTCAGCTCATTCACAGCTGCTGAAGCATATCAAGGAATAACCCACAAATACCATCCTTTTCCTATCAACAGCTGCAATTGTCACAGAACTGCAACAGTATTGATGTACTCAATCGAATAGGAAACAATGCATAAAATACTGGTTCATCCTGAATCCCTGCAGTCAAAGCTGTTTAACACATTTAGACCCTGGGAACGATGTATCCTTCTTTGTCTTGATACTGACCTTTATTCCAAGACATATGTCTGGCTACAAATGCTTGGGCTGCATTTACAGTTTCAGTGCAGAAGGCATCTGCAAGAGAGTCTTTGCAGAATAGTGATCTGCATGCACAAAGGAGAACCAAAATTCTGACCTGCAACACTGTTTCATGCCCAGATTACACAAATTCTGTTTTTAAAACCCTTGCTTTAATTAACACCCATACCAACTCTTTTTGTAAGTCGGAGAGACTGTCCCTTTCCAGTTTTTCTGATTGGACCCCCGTAAATTCTGTTTATAACATAGAAACAGAAAAGTTTTAAACTGAATATGACAAGTGTGTGAGGGTTAATAATAAATAATAACTTATTAAACTAGTTCGTTCTTCTTAACCATTCTTTCCATACATAAAGTTAACAAAAAAAAAATATTCCAAAGGAATCCTTGATGTACAGTGTCCCCTGATGTAGGCAAACAGGCCACCTTGACAGTTTACCGGTACGACACACTATGATTAAGCAGAGTTTACAAACATCATTTATTAGCCATTTCTGAAAACATTAAGAGAAGACAACCAATGTTTCAGCTTTTATGATACCACTTTTCCAACTTCTTAGAAATGTTGGCCAGACAAACTAAAACTTCTTAACTATAAATTAAGAAAAAAATGTTTTGAATGAAAACAGCAATGATGTGGGGTTTATTATTGGAGTTTGTTGGGTTTTTTAAAGTTGAATTCTTTGATACTGGAGAAACGAAAAGCAATGTGTTTCGAGTGGAAGCACTGCAGCACAGCTTGCACCAATCTCCAATGGGCATAAAGGTATCTTCATAGGAGAGCATCTGTAACTGCATCTATCTGGCAGTCTGGTTTCCTGGTTTGTCGCTACAGAACTACCCAGCTATAAACCTGTACATCAGAAAGGGCTTTTTGAGGCAAAGAGGGATACAGAGGTCCTGACGAACTACAAGCCAAGATGCCGAGCTCTGGCAGAGTCCACTTTACCAGCACCCTTTGAGTTTCCACCTTGCAGCATTACCTCCGGTTAAGGTGGGGTAGCACCGGCCGCCTGATTTAACGGAGAGCACTGATTACTTCAGCGACCTGACTTGTTTTCCCATTCATGACGGCAAGTAAGTTCTGGCTCGCTGAAGGCAAAGCCCGGTTACACGTGTGTGGCGCAAAGCGCACCTGACTCCCCGCCTTACAAAAACAAAAGTTTCCACGGAGAAACCAGTCAGCGCGGGCTGTGGGGGCTGCGCCCACGGTCCCAGCCCGCTCCAGGATCCCCCGCTTCTCCCGGAGAGGCCGGGGGCAGCCGCGGCGGGACGGGCCGGGCTGCCCGCCCTCACATGCACCTGTGGCGGCCAGCGCTGCCGCGCCGCCGGGTCTCACCTGGATCTGCAGCGGGACCAGGCGCACCTTGCAGCGCTCGTTGACCAGGAAGCCCTTCGGCAGGTCGATGTACTGGCTCCACTCCTCGGCGAAGAGCTGCACCACGAACTTGCGGTGCATGTCTATCTGGTCCCCGTACAGGCTGAGGAACTTCTGGATCAGCAGCTCGTAACCAGCGCCGTGGGGCACGCTGGAGGGCCGCGCGAAAACCGAGAAGCAGAAGAGGACGGGCACAGAACCGCCGCCCGCCGGCGCGCAGCCCCCGCCGCCCGGAGCAGCACCGGGCTCCGCCGCCGCCATCTTCAGGGACCGCCGCGCCGAGCCCCGTCAGCTCGCTGCGGTCCCTGCCGCCGCTCCTCCTCCCGCCGCCTCCTCCCCCCCGGCCGGCCGGGCGGTGCCGGCGGGCCCCAATCCCCGCTGCGGCTGCTCCTGCTCCTCCTCCCCGCCATAGGGCTCGGCTCTGCCCTGTAACCCCACGAGGTCGAGAGCGCCGCCGGGGCGGCTCCGTCGGGCAGACCCGAGGTCCATTGGGCGGGGGAACGGTGCCTTCCGTGCTCAGGCGGACGGTGAGAGGAGCAGCCCCAGACGGGAGCGCCTGCCCTCGTCGGGGCTGGCGGAGAGAGCCCGTGTCTCCCGGAGAGGGGCAAAGGGACACCGTCGCCGTGGCGGCCCCAGCGCGGCCGGCGGGGCCCTCACGGGGTCGCGCCCCGGGGCAGAGCCCGCCGCGGGACGCGCGGGGCAGGGCGCGCTCGGAGCGCGGGCAGACACCGGGCCCATCTACGGCCGAGACGGGCGCTGCCGCGTCCCGTGGAAGCTGGGGAGGAAACCTGTTGGTAGAGCCTGAAACCTGCCCGGTTGCTTTGGAGCGTGATCCAGCCCCCATCTGCATGGGAAACTGGTAGCTGAGTTCTCGCACGAGGCTTCCTTCCGAACTGCCCGTTTCTGAAGAGCGAGAGGTGCCCGAGCCACGGCTCTGAGCCTGCAGCTCCGTCCGCGAATGAGAGGAAGTGAACAGAATAGAACGCATCCCCGTATTTTTTCCTTCCCAGCTTCATGGTCTCTACCATATTTATTTTTTCTCCAGGAATGACTGACAGCTGAGATTGTTGCCCATTTTTTGCCATATTTACCAGATTTTCTGTTATACTAGAGTGTGCTTGGGGAAGAAAGATCTGAGTAGTGTGATACAAGCGTAGAAGGAATATATTTTCAGTTAAAAATAGGTGGATGTTTTCATGTACTATGCCAATGCAGTGGCAGCACCATCAAGGTTAATGCATGTTTGCCTAGCTAAATACCAACAAGCTGAAGCACAGAGTTGATTAGGAGGATGGAGCACCTCTCCTGTGAGGAACGGCTGAGAGAATTGGAATTGTTCAGCCTGGAGAAGAGAAGACCAGGGTAACCTAATTGCAGCCCTCCTGTACTTGAAGGGAGCCTACAAGAAAGATGGAGAGGGACTTTTTTACAAGGGCATGTTGTGACAGGGCAAAGGGGAATGGCTTCAAACTGGAAGAGAGTAGGTTTAGATTAGGTATGAGGAAGCAATTCTTTACTGTAAGGGTGGTGAGGCCCTGGAATGGGCTGCCCAGAGAAACTTCCCATCCCTGGAAGTGTTCAGCGCCAGGCTGGATGGAACTCTTGAGCAACCTGGTCTAGTGAAATGTGTCCCTGTTCAAAGCAGGGCGCATGGAGCTAGGTGATGTTTAAGGTCCCTTCCAACCCCAGGCCGTTCTATGATTCTTTGAAAGTTGTTCTCAGGCTGTACTGATACCAGAAATTTGGAGCTGTCATGTTAAATGACAGTATTATATTTTCACTAGTTTGTTGGTTTGTTGGGTTTTTTCACCAGAAAATACACTGTTGATATGATTTGATGTAAAAATTGCAAGGATAAGTAGGCTTTTGCAGTTACTTATTTACTCACTTGTGTACTCACGAGGCACTGAAGCACCGTGAAGTGATTATTTTATACACTGCCTAATAAACAAATGTGCAATGGCGTCTGCACATTACAGGAAAAACACTGAAGTTATACTGTGTCTAGGCAGAAATTACACATATTAAGGTTTTAAAAGGATTCAGTCACAAGTCAAAAATATTAATTGTTTGTCTTCTCTTACTGCCAGTGAAATTAGTGATTTAATACAGAATTTCCACCTCCTTTACAAAGGAGATAGTGTCAAACTTGTGTATTCAGTCTAACTGAACACATCTCTGTGGTTAAGAAATACTTTCTGAAGAGTGGAGAGCCTGTCCAACTGGGTTTGGTTTAAACACTTGATCCCATCCTACACAGGACAATATTTAGCTGGGAAGAAAAAGAAATTTTCACCTCTAAAAATGAGGTGAATACTTAGGAGTATTAGGTGAATTATATACAACTCTATTCCAACTGCCAGCTATAAAAAATGTCCAGTAGCCAGGGTTCAGGGCTTATTTTAATTATTTGTCCATGCTTACTGTTCTGCTGATTTAATTTATTGATACAGACAGTTATTAATGCTGCTACAGTAGAGGAATACAGGGTGAACAATTTTATGGCCTAGTCAGCAGCTGACTTGAATCAGTTCCAGTTTTCCAAAAGAAAAGGTGACAAATTGAATACACAGGGAATTCTATTTATTTTCTGTGACTTAAACTGGTTCCCATTTCTTAATTTGTACTTTATTTTAATTGAGTGGAGTTCTAAAATTTAATATACTTTTAAAACATAGCGTGGGTAGTGGTTTTGTGGATTAATGGTGCCTTTTAAATGGATTTCCTTTTTCCATTATAGCAAGATAGATATATCTGTATTAACAAAATAGGCCATAGCAAGTTCTTACCTTTCTGCAACTGCTGTCTATAATGAATACATTTGAATAAGAATCGCTCAGTTATTATGCAGAACACATAACATATGTTAGTATGTTCGCCAGATTCAAGCTTACTTAAATAACAGAAAAAGTTTTGCTAACAGGATTAAATTTATGCAATGATAAGGAATTGGAAAGGCAGTACCCACATTCATCCAAAACCTGGATGATGAGGGGCTTTTCTACTGCAGCTGACCACTGCTCCCACTGTTGTCCCTCAGGTCAAGGACCCAGAGATGCAAAGCAGGGGGTGGTCCTCTCTCCCTGAACAAGGTCTCACAGGCAGAGGAGCACAGCTGCCAGGTCTCTGCACACACAAAAAGGCAACAGCCATAGCTGCTTTCTTTACCACGCAACCCGTCTGTCCTTACCACGTGACAGCTAATCTTGGCCTTGGTCTGTGTCTTATCTCTGCTTGTATCATATTGTACCGCCTTGGATCTTTTCACGTTTCAAATTCTCCCTCTTACACCGCAGCCTCACAGTCATTCTTTTCACAGGTGGTTTAATTTTTCTTCTTTCTTTCTTTCTTTCTGAGTAGCTGCCTGTGCTTGGAGCGTATTGGCCCATAGAGGAAATCACTTCTGGAGCAAACAGATCTCAGACTATGTATTTTTCCACGCCAGCTTTGGTCTTACTCAGTTATCAAGGGATCACCTGAGATACAAACTTGGGAAGGTACATTTTCCAAGCATCACCAACTGGATGTAAGTTGGATTCAATGACCTTTCATGTGTCTCTTAATCATACAGCTGCTGTGGCAGTTGCTGAGGTATCACACCATTACAATTTTGAAGCTTAGCTCACCTACAAAACCCAGCATAGCATTTTTTGCTTCACAGAAAGAAGAGTATGATGCACCGCACAGGAAAAATGTCCAGTGATCCCCATTACGCTGGCTGAAAACTAACACGGCACTTTTTTCTCAGTTTGAGTAACACAAAGACTTTAACATTTGTAACACATGTCTTTGGCGTTTCACATTGCAAGTAATGCGTCGTCAGTCCTTGTACACAATAAAGGAAAATATTCCTTCTGCTAGAAATTCAGTGTTAACCACACCATGTAGTTTAGGCTGTATTTTGATACCCTAAATTCCTTTCCTATATAATAGCACTTGGAACACAATAGTAAGTAGAATGTGGCAATGGTAGACATGGTATCATGGAGTCATAGAATTGTTCTGGTTTGAATAGACCGGTATGATCATTAAGTCCAACTGTAATATAATGCTATGAGGCAGAGCTAAAATATAGACAAGACCCTGCTTTTATGATATTAGTACTAAAAATGTGAAAATTCAAGTTCTCATGGAAAAAACCATCACTGTCAAAGCACTCTGCTGAATTTAAATTGGTTTTTTTCTTTCTTTTGCTGAAGCAAATTTTATTGAAATGATGATGCCACAATAGCAGCCTAATTAGCAAACTCAGTTGTTGTTTTCTGTAGGAATTTAAAGGATTGAAGTTGGGAACATTTAAGCTATTAAGAAGCAGCCAGGTTCAAGTTTTCTTGAATAAACCAGCCCAGCTTTCTATTGATAAAATATATAAAGATAAAATGTAGAAAAATATATAAAGAGCTTACTCACTGATAGTCATATGACTGTTTTCACAGTGATACGTGACAATAAAATGTCTTAGACCTATTTTCAGATGCGGTAACCCCACATTTCTACCAATATAAATAATTACATATGTCTTCATTACTAGCATTAAATGTGGTGTGATAATTCTGCTAAAGCACAATCTTAATGGGTATGTTTTGCCTTTGTCTGAGTCACAAAGCACAGCAGACAAAGTTGTCAAAATTTGGCAATTATTTCTTCAAGATTAAGTACTGCGGCTGTATATTTTCAGAGCACAGAATAACTTGGAATTACACCAGATGTTGGTAAAAAAATTCAGTTAAGTTTCCTTTTGAGATAGGTCTATTACCAGAAGATTTTCAGCATCGTTGATGCAAGTGTACAAACGTGCTTTACCAGTCAGACAGAGACCAAAGAGGAGAGGGCCTTTTTCGTCTCCTAGTGTCAAGCTAGCTAATGACAGTGGCAGAGATCTTAGAATTTTGTTGTCTGAAGTTTGATAAGCCTGAACGCTTACAGCATTTTCTTTATGATATAATTGATCTGCATCTCTTGCAGTCACTTTCCCATCATTCCTATATACATTAGGTTTTGGGGATTATTTAGTTTCTTCTTAATTTTTCCTTTGGATCAATAATGTTTGCTCACATGAGACAGCAGTTTCCATAGTGAAGAGTGTTTTGAATGTTGTCTGTACTGTGCCTGTTGCTTGATCCACAGTTTATTTTTATGTCTTTGATGACTTGCTCATTTTTAGATCACATAAGCTTTAGTCACAATCCACTCTTGAAAGAATTTTCTATGCAAGTTCTTCTTTGGGTTGTGTTGTTTCTCTCCAGTTCACCCTAACTCTTCTAGTCATGTAATAATGTACACATTCAGATGCCACTTTGTTTTGTTGTTGTGGGGTTTTTTATTATTATTTTGTTTATAACCCAGAAATGTTCCATTTGGGGCATTTGTAGACTTTCCACAATCTCAACAAACCTTTTGCATTCATACTTGGAAGAATTTGTGTGCTACCCATTGTTGCAGCTGGGGTTTTGATGGTAAAGAGGCTACAGCCTTCTGAAGTGTCTCTGGCTGAGACCACATGGCGAGGCCTCTGCACACACACACACACTCAGACACCCTGGATAGTTTTCTCAATAAGCTGATGGCAAAGAGTCAGGATTGGTCTCTAGGAGGGGTTTATTCCAGCCACGTGTGTGGTGTGGGTCCAGGGAGGCAGATGAGGATGGGACCAAGAGAGGATGAGCGAGAGAGAGAAAGAGGAAGTGTTCAGGTTTTTTATAAGGGCTCAGTAGGGGTGGAGAGAAAACATCAGGGACCAATAGTCTGAGGGCACGGGGGTGGTACACAGGCGGGGCTAGGGAAAGGAGAGCAGAACAAGGCGTCCGGGGAGAGACCTTTTGGTCTCCCTAGCCCGGGGAGTCTGGGCAGGGCACATCTAGGGGGCTGCTGTGGCTACGGCTCACAGGCTCCCACAACCCATCCGGCAGTATCTTTTCATCTAGTCACATCTTAGCAGTTATGGACCTTTCCAGTTTCTCTAGTTGATTGGACAAAGATCTAGGAAGCTATGAGACAAGTCTAGGTTCCCCAAGGAGCGAGTTTGTCAAACTTTGAAGATTTTCTCCTGCAAATTAGGTGTTTCTTCATGAATGAGTGGCTGCCAGGTCAGCTTGCTTTCTAGTTTTGTTGCCACCTCTGCTGTTGTCTTCATGCTTTGGCATCCAGTTCCTGTCCCCAGCTGTCATGGCTTTTTTCTGAACAATAGCTGTAATAAGTGTGTACCTATGTGTTCATGTAACTAATATCGGAGAGTACAAACCTGATGTAGTTTTATGTGTATGTAGCCTTTCTCATGCTGGGAGGTATACACTGTGCTCAAGGACATTTGGTAGAATGGGACACTTCTTCCACAAATGGGAGTAGTTCATTATTGAATTATACTGTCTTTGTAAGTGCTGTGCATGGAATCACAAGTGCTATTCATTTTCTCAAAATATCACTATTTTATTAATTTAACACCTACTTTGCTTCTAATTGTAAACTGTATGACATTTTTGTAATAATTAAAGCTGTAGTTTACTGATTAGAGAAAGGGAATAATTTGAAACATTTTAATAATCAGAACATTTAAGCTCTTCTTCAGCTGTCAAAGATGAGTTGAAATCATCCCTGTTGTCACACTCTGAGGGCAGAAACAAGTTTGTAGTAACTGTCCTTTTCCTCTCCAGTTTTGCTTAGTTCTTAGTCAGCTCCTTGAAGACATTAAATTCAGCCAATGGCAGTATTTAAATTAAAAGAAACCTCCAGGAGTAGTTACTAATGGCATTTTTCGTAATACACATTTTTTTATGGGCTGTGAAACCTTCTGAACTGTCTGGTTTGGGGTTCTAGAAATAGCTGACTTTATGTTAAGGGTTTGCTCTGTCTGTGTGTACATAGACTGTTCCACCAGGAAAATACTGCTCAGGCACGGGGGGTGGGAGCAAGCCAGTTTGAGGCAATGCTTTGACCATCAAGGACACAGTCTGGCAGCAGTCAGACCAGAAAAACAGAACAGTTTAAGAACAGCCCAGTCTCTAGCAATGAGGAAGATCCCAGGTCAAGCCAAGAAAGTCAGGACAGCAGGTCAGGGTTACAGTTGTAGAATCACAGAATCCCTCCTTTTCTGGTTAATATACCTGTAGAAGCCCCTTCTGTTATTCTTTGTGTTCCTTGCTAGGTTCAGTTCCAGCTTTGCCTTGGTCTTTCTCACCTTCCTCACCCAATCCTACACAACCAGACTTCATGCCTATACTTTTCCCAGGTTACCTGTCATTGTTTCTACTGTCTATGCATTTGCTTTTTTTCCCTTTGTTTTGACCAGCAGTTCCCTACTAAGCCACGCTGGTCTCCAGCCTTCCCTGCCTAGTTTCATGCTTAGAATCAGCAAGGTATCTTTCAGGGCTCAGTGATGCCCATAACATGTGTCAAAGATCACTCAAATGTCTGAGGAGAGAAGCACCTCTCTATCAAAGGCAGGAAGGGCCTTTGGAGGCAGCTTGCTTTTCTTCACCCACAGCTGGGTGCCAGACCCCTGGGGAAGCAGCTTGAAGAGCCTGTTGGTGCACACAGGGTTTTGACATGAGGTCTGTAATTGTGTAGCGTGAAGTACAAAGCATGAAGTATGCTATAGGTTGGGCAGATACATCATCAGGTGAACAATTAGCCTTTAACCTTTTAAAATACAAATAGATTACTGTTGTGGTTTCATCCCAGCCAGCAACCTAGCCCCATGCAGCTGCTTGCTCATTCCCACACCAGCAGGACTGGGGAAAGAATTGTAAGGATAAAAGCTAGAAAACTTACGGGTTGAGATAAAGCCAGTGGGTTGAGGTAAAGCCAGTTTAATTGGGAAAGCAAAAGGAATACAGACAAGCAGTGCAAAACAAGAAATCCATTCGGTGCTTCCTATGTGCAGGCAGGTGTACAGCCATCTCCAGGAGAGCAGGGCCCCATCACATATGATGGTTACTTGGGAAGATAAATGACCTCCCTCCAAACCTTCCCTTCCGCCTTTCTTCCCCCACTACATATACTGAGCATGATATGGTATGGTGTATGTACATGGGATATGATATGAAATCCCCTTTGGTTGGTTGGGGTCACCTGTCCTGGCTGTGTCTCCTCCCAACCTCCCATGCACCCTCAAATTCCTCGCTATTGTGGCAGTATGACAAACAGAAAAGGCCTTGACTCTGTGTAAGCCCTGCTCAGCAATAATGCAAACATCTCTGTATTATCAACCCTGTGCTCAGCACAAATCAAAAACACAGCCCCATACTTGACACTGTGAGGACTTAATAAATTATACCCCAGCCAAAACCAGCACAATTACTTACAGCTAAACTCCATAATGTGAATTTTATACAACAGAATTCTTGCCCTCTGCTCCTTTCTTGGAGTGAATAGCTACCCAAATCAACAAGGTGCTTCTATCACATTGTGCCTTTGCATTTTCTTTTGACATACTTTCCTTTTCGTCAGGCTTTGACCTACATTGGAAATTGTAGTTCCACTGATATGAGGTGTAGCAGCCAATTTTAAGAGAGACGAAACTGTCAGAGATTTTTAAGGAGAAAAGAAATATTTTCTGTCCGTTCTTTTACTGTTGGCATTTATCTCTATTATATCTATTTTTAAATCAGTCACTCCAGTCCTCAGTTTCCCAGTTCTAAATATTTTATTTTGAGGATGTAATTTACTAACTCAAGAGCTCTTTCAAAAGCTTTCTAACTTGGTTACTGTCATTGGGAACATCTGCCTAACAAACTTATGCATTAGCAGAATGTGGTTTTCATTTCTCAGGAGATTCATAGGTTTAATTCCAGGACTCCTTAATCCATGAGTGATTTTGCATTACCAAAAAATTATCCTTAGCCTCTTGTTTCCTTAAAAGTAACTTTAAAAAAAGAAAATTAATAACAGAACATAGGAGAAAGAAGAGGTCTGGAGCATGGATATATTTAGCTATCATCTATTGTGAGTCTCTCTGAGAGATTAGGATGAATAGCCTCATCGTCACTCCAGGTCTGCTGCCACCTGCACAATTAATAGATCGTATTCATACGAGCGAAGCTGCCTGGCAGTTGACCCATTTTGCAAACACGTACAGAAATGTATATGAGACCTTTAGTAGTTGCAACACTGTTTCTGCAGCCAGGCTTTATTGCTGTAGCACACAAATAAAAGCTGAAGCAAGGAAGGAAAAAAAAGTGCATTTCGTTTTTCTTAAAGCTCTTTGTCTTTGCAGGGATTTCTACCACTAGGAACAGGGTTTCTGTGACTATTTGTTCAATGACGGGCTGTAAAATGAGTATTTGTTGAAAGTTAAGACTAAAAAAAACACTAATTTGGACAGGGTCTTATTAACAAAGAATGATGCAATGGAACATGCAGGGATAATATTATTTCCTATGTGTGTTTCAGTAGGTTCTACTGAGTGGCATCCTCAGTGTTACTAAGAATTCCAAGAGCTGAAATCCTTTCCATTTTTCTTCATAATCTTTGGGCGTTTATTTAAAAATGGAATGACTATGTGGGTTGTTTGGGATTCAGAAAAGGAAAGGAAAGCAGAACTCTAGTGCCAAATGCAAGGCTATGGCTTTGAGCTCTCTGTGGTGCTCGGTGTAATGTGAGAATTTGCAGTGAGAACCTCTGCAATGACCAGCACCTGCCAGATGTGTGGATTAGCAGTTATAACACAAACTCTATTTGTCCAGAAAACTTGCAGTAAGGTTTTTAGAAGCTGCAGTTTTGGAAACAACATCATTTTTTTCAAATAACTGCTTCTTAGTGACTCCAATCTTAATGTCACAGCAAATACCTAATTCTCTTGCAGATTAAGAAACATATGTGTAGAACTATTTTTACAACAGAATATCATCAAAATGAGTCATACATTTTTGTTTTAATTGAATTGAATTTAATTGAATTGAATTTAATTGTTTTATTGAATACAACAGGCCTTTTATTAAAGGCAACAGTGCTACCTAGTGTATTGCTTCAGTTGACTTCACTGTGCAGTTTTAATGTACTGCTGGCTCCTATACATAGAGCATTAATTTTTTAAACAGAGACAGGATGATGGTGACAGAAAGCAAGATTCTGTGATTTATGGGTTGCAGAAAGAATTATTTCCACTTAAATTCTGAATATCCCTGAATATACAGGTTCTGAACGTAATTGTGAAAATTGCCTACAAAATATGTACAGTGCAGCTAACATGAGGGTCAGCCATGAGCTGGCTGTGTAAAAAAAAGCTATTGGTAATTCCCTGACTGTCCTCAATCAGTCCTGGAAACTGTTTTGTCTAGAAACAGTTTTAGAAAGTCCTTTTCTGACACTATTCTTTATGTACCAAAGCAAGGCAGAGATTATCTTAACTAGGCCAAAAGCTGTCTAAGAAGAACTTGTGCTGAACATCACACAGAGAGGTTCAAGAAAAATACAGACTATAGGGTCAACATTTTAGTTAGGTAATGTTTAATATTATGAGCTAGCTGAACGAAGTGAGTGATCTCAAAAATATTTCACGAAAATTTGCTTTCTGTATGCCACGTTTCTCATTTTAATATAGCAGAAGAGGAGTGTCTTTAAACATAATCTGTACCTCTGAAGAAAACTTACTGCCTAAAGCTACTTCCAAATATACCTGAAAAATGGCATAGGGGCTCCTCGTTGTAGCAGAGATCTGCCAAAATCAGAGTGAGACAACGGCGAATCATACTTCATATTATTTTGATCTGCAAATCTCCCAACAAAACCTCTTTGTTAATGGCAGATTACAGGCATTTGGGTAGATGTAAGCCTCTCTTCAAAAAAATTGGATTTCTGTGGCTAGCAAAATGGAAGTGGAGTTATATTTTTTTTATACTCCAAAAGAGGTTCTTCTTATCTTGTGACAGAATATGGCTTTGTTACTGCAGATATATAACTGATTGCAGAGCTTTCACATGTTATTAATAAATAATTTTCTCTCTTTAATTTATGATTCTAATTAAATGCTTGAATAGAAACTGAGCTGAATGTATATGGCTACATTTTTCATGGCAATCTGTAGAATTACAAGCATTTGCAAAAAAAAAATGGTTTTGTGTAATTCTAGGTGAGAGCTCAATTATCTCTGTGCTCCCAGCAAATGAGAATTAGATGCCTACGTGCTGACTAGAGATGGATTTAAGACATAATCTTCTTCTCACTGTTCTCTACTAGTCAATTTAGGCAGTTCTTGCTCTTTGAGCTGACTTCTGTGGGTCTTATTTGCAGGCATATAATTCTTCCCTCACGTTATTTAAGGCTCTGTTGTGGTGTCCCTTGAATTTCACCCAGCATTTGAGCTCTTGAGCTAGGCACTGAAACAATGCCTGCAGCAACTCCATTTCCTTTGGCTACTCAGCTGTGAAATGAGCAACGCTGCTCCTGTTGCGTGATAGCTGCAAATGAAGCAGGAACTTAGATCTCTCTTTTTAGAATCAGATAATCGCAGAATGGTTTGCATTGGAAGGGACCTTAAAGACCATCTAGTTCCAAGTCCCTCCCATGGGCAGAGACGCTTCCCACTAGACCAGGTTGCTCAGGCCCCCATCCAACCTGGCCATAAGCTCTTCCAGGCATGAGGCATCCACAGCTTCTCTGGGCAAGCTGTTTCAGTGCCTCACAGCCCTCACAGTGAAAAATTTCTTCCTAATACCCAATTTAAATCTATGCTCCTCTAGTTTAAAGCCATTTTCCCTTGTCCTATCACTCCATGCTCTTGTAAAAAGTCCCTCTCCACACTTTCTTGTATCCTCATTCAGGTACTGGAAGGCTTCTATAAGATCTCCCCAGAGGCTGCTCTTCTCCTGTCTGATATATATATATATATATATATACACATATTTGTATATATATATGCTTAAAACAATAAAAAATATGGTAAAGGTAGACAATTACAAGGTTACAAGTGGAAGGGCTCTGAGTAACAGGACTTCCAAATGGGCCATACCTTTGGAATTTTAATCCAGACTTTTCCAATATTATAATCTCTTAGTCTCTTTGTATCCAAGATTTCCATTTAGATTATTACAGAAATAAGGATCCACTCACAAATCTGGAGTACAGTCCACATATTTATAGCTAGTGTTTTGTTTCTTGCTTTAAAAAAAAAAAAAAATTCCCAGGACTTAATCCCACTTTCTTGTGAAAATTTACATAGCCAGGGATAATTACAAGTCTCTACCAGAAGATTGTAAAGTGTTTGAAACCCGATCTTTTCTCCCTGTATCTCACTCTATCTGATTGGTTTAGTCCACTACAACTCCTTAAATTGCAGTGTCTCATTTGGGATATACAGTGTTTACTGCCAATTTGGGATTTCTTTAAAATTTTTATTTTTAAAATTTAGAAAAAATTTTCCAAAGTTCACACCATGAAATGCAGCTGATGGAGATATTTAAGAGATGTCTTTTTCAGCTACATACATGGTATTCATTTAATACAATAGAATTGTACTCTAGAAGTATTGAATTTCATTGTTATGTTTGTGAAGTGAAAGGCAAACTACATGCTGGTTTTAGAAGCTGGAAAATAAATAAATACCTTTTAATTTTGACATTTGAATGAATGACGTCATTAGCTCTTTATGCACCTGCTAAAGCTGATAGCTGGTACTTTTCCTTGATTGAAAAAAGTTAAATATCAGAAGACAATTTTGATGTTCATGTCCATTTTTCTGTCTATGAATTTTCCTACTGAGAAGCCTTATCTTACAAATGTAACTAGAGCAAGATCTGAGGTAGCATTCTATTCCCATATACCTTCAGGACAAGAAGCTGTCAGAGTGAGCCAATGCGCAAGCATGCCTCCCCAGAGATCCATCTTCATGTTTTTCCATACCAGTAAAATTGAATCCTCATACATGGCGAGTACAGTCTGGCACAAATTGATCTGTCTTCACAGTTTCTTATGAGCTAGGACTGGTATAGCACAGGTGTTTCTGCCTAAGCTGCAAAAGCTGTGAAAAAAGCTTGTCTGGTAAAAAAAAAAGAAAAAGAAAGGAGTACTATTGATCAAATGTATTACTATTAAAGTGTTTAATAGTATTACTATTATTAATAGTGTTTAATTAATATTACTATTAAAGTGCAGCCCCCCCAGTGGAGAAAATTATTAGCATATAGTAGAAGACACATGTGTTTAGAAAAGCACTGTAAGCTGCCTAGTAGAAATTACTTTGGAAAAAATAATTTGGAAATAATTGGGTAGCTAGGCAAGTATTTAATGATCTCATTGATTTCAAAATTCCTGTGATTTGGAGAAAAATATAAGTAATTTTCCAGATTTTCAAAGGTAGCAGCCTTGGTAAAGCCTGCATGTTTAATTTCTATGCTTTCAATGACACCAAGAACTTAACAAGTCCAATGTTGTTTTAAACCCCCCTGGAGTAACATTTCTCATATCTAGTGTAAAACTGTGCTCAGATTACTGAGGTCAGTACATGTTATTGGATTCAACAGAATTCTAATATGGCATGACTAGTTTCAGCATCAGTGACTTCCTCACTAAATATAACCAATTTTAAAAAATTTGGAATTGCAAGTATGTTTTGTTATTAGCAAAGAGAAAAGAATAAACAAGAAAGGCAGAATAAATAGAAAAATGAATGGAAATTGTGGTAACCACTGTAACATGTTTTTTCTTGTACCACAGATAACACTCTTATCATTAGTCCCAAAGCCATCAGTTAGTTTCTCTGTCATCCACCAACCTGTAGAGTCACCTGTTGCTACATATTTTGGCCATATATAATTAACAATGATGCATGAAAGCCTGGCAAAAATAGATAACTAATGAACTCTATCAGGCAAATAACTGTTAATATAAATAAGTTGTGTGGTTTTGCAGCAAATCTACATTTTTAGGCAGTATTTTAAAACCAAATATATAACCATCCAAAAGCACTGTAAGAGACTGACAATTCTGTTTATCTGTACTCAGCAGTTTGCACTGAATGAGCAGGACTCTTTTTATATTAGAATTCCCATCAAGGCATTGACTCATTTCTTGCAAAATGTATTTCAAATAATTGAATACTCCATTTGCTGTAATGTGGAGTTTGGTTTTGAAGGTGTTATTTGGTGGGTCAGTTGGTTGGTTGATCTGTTCGTTTTTAAGTGAACTGAGATATTAAGTTCTAAACCCAGAACCACCACAAAAAGCATCTTACCTATACTGGTAACACTCTCCACACGTACTTCTAAGAAACATTATTTTTGTCAGCATAGCAGCATCAGTTAGATGAAGAAAAGGAGACACAATAACAAGTGATTTTCTGCCAGTCTAAGTGCCCTTTTTAATTACCATTATGTGTGTGGTCCAGCTGACATAATGCAAAACTTCCCACTTGTCATGCTGGACTATGGAATAACAGGAAGTATGCAAACCTCATGGTGCCAGAACGGCTCCAAATGGGAATAGGTCAGTGTACCTCCTACTGCAAGGCAGCAACAAGGACTGCTTTGTTGTATTGCAAAAGCAATTCTTGGCCATTTGATTTGAGCTGTGCTTATTGCAGTCTTTGGAAAAACTCAATGAAGTCTACTTTGGTAAAAGATTCTCAGACTTGTGGACTTGTTAGTGACACACGAATTGCACTTCACTCTGCTAATGACCCAGTTTATTTAAAATTATCATGGCATAAATCATATAATCTATTTGTCTAATTAAGGCCATAATGGACCCAGTTTATTTAAAATTATCATGGCATAAATCATATAATCTATTTGTCTAATTAAGGCCATAATGTGTAAGGTATAATGTCCTGAGTATCAGGATACAATCAAATGATCTTCTGATGTTACCCTTTAGAGCCAAATTAATTGCCACATTATGCTGTCAGTTATTGACAGTACTGCTAATAATACACATCACACTAGAATTATTTCTAAAATTGCTGCTGTTCACATCCAGCTTTCTTTGGCTGTCTTAGCATCTAATTTTTGCAATAGGAGATATTAAATGGAAAGACATTATTTGCTTGAAATCAGTCTTGACTTAGTAAGTTTCATACATATTGGTATGTGTCATTATTTCTGCTGTGTTAATGCACATCAAATTACTAGTTGCCTTGTTAACTGGGGACAGGCTACTGAAAATGTACTTTTTTTTTTTTTAAGAAGAGTGACTTTTTTGTCTTTTCTCCCATAGCCATCCAGTAATTTTAGATTTAAAAAATGCAGGAAAGACTGCTCCTCCTCCCTTTACCTCTTTTTTTCCTCCAGAAAAGAAAAAAAAGGTACAAAATCAACACTAGAAGATGTTTTCTGTACGTCATCTGCAGGAAATTTGTATGTCAATTGAAATGCATTCTTTATGGTGGCTGTTAGAGGTATGAGAGTTCTCTTAAAAAGCTCTGTTTATCTGCCTTGGATGAGGAGAATAAAATTCAGGCCATGATCTGCTTATATTTTTTACTGTTTCCTGAGGCTCTTGAGAAAGATTTATGAAAATTAATACAGACTATAACTGTACTAACTGTACAAGATTCACCAGGACAAGAGAGTGGGTATGTGCTTACACTTAGAGAATTTTACCTTTTCTGCATGGTAACTCCAACCTCTTTTTTTTTTTTTCAATAAACATTTCTTTCATCATTGACCTTCCTTAAATGCAGAGGAAAACTTTATATACACTAAGTCTCAAAAATAATTACTTTCATTTATTTTAATCTTTCTCTCACTTCTGTTTTTAATATATGAGGTCAGTAGTGTAACTCTCCATCCACACCCTGGCCACCCCTCATCTGCTTCTTTACCACCTACTGCATGAAATCAGTTTCCCCAGACAAGTACTGGGGCATCGTTTTGCAGCAACACTCAAACCCTCAGACCTCAGCCAGTCAAGGTGTTGATCTGTGTAAGGGTAGGAAATGAACAGGTTAGTCCTAATATTGTCTCGTTCTGAAAGGAAGACCCTTTGTGGTGTCCGACATGAGCACCATCATGATTCAGCCTAACTGCAGTGCTGGTTCAACAACTGAGGTGTCCATGAGGAATGTGACATTTTGCTGGAACATGCTTCAGTGCATCTGCTGGCACCCAACCTACTGGCTAAAGGAAAGAAAACTACTGGATTGAGAGTAATATACTGTTTTCCCCTTAGGAAATACAGACCCTATGTATTATTTTCTTGATGTCACAGACATCCTATTTCTTGGGGTAGTGCACGGAACAGAACTATTTTACTCGCCTTTGAAAACAGGCAGATTGCCCAAGCATTGGTTACATTATGGAAAACACGGGAGTAGCTGGAATTCTGTATTTCACTAGTGGTCACAGCTGGGAAACAAACAGGCAAGCTGTGTTAGAAAAGTCCCACTGCTACTGAAAATGTACCCAAGAGCTTGGAAGCACCAGCTGGCTGATCCTGTAGTGGACAGAACATGAAAGGTAGCACACAGACTTTGCTCTTCCTCTGGTGCTTTCTCTGATCCAGCCACTCTGATCACAGAAACAATCTGCTTCATCTTGGATACTTTACAAAATAAGCACCCAAATGGTGACACTCATGAACAAGCTTTTAGGTTTTTTCCTCTTTTTTTTAATGGAAAATTGTTTTCTTCTTTTTTCATGTCTTTTTTTCCCTCTCATTTCTGTTGCATTTAAGAGGTAAAACCTTTTCACTAGTCATATATAGTATTAAGTATTATAAATCTAAATAAATTTTAGAAGTGCTAAATATGTTAGCAAAGCTAAGCAATTGATTTCACTAAATTCTTCGGTATTATACTACAAGATTAAGCATAATACTGTGGATGTCAGGGCGCCATATCTAAAAAAAAATTCAGAAAATAATTGTTTTCCATAGAAAGGATGTAATTTTTACTGTTGTAATAAAAGGGGTCCTGAAGTATATTCAGCATGAACCTATGTAAGAGTTAAAATAGTTCTGATTTCAACAACCAATCCTTTGCTGAAAATTTCAGCCTAACATGCAAAGTTGGGTTTGACTATATAATAAATAACTCATTCCTAAATTTGCAGTTCTTGACTAGGTAATGGCAATTCCATCTGTCTGAGTAAGGGGCAAACACCCCTGCCCGAGCTTTCAGCCAGAGACAGCCATTTGGGCATTGCCTAAAGAAACAGAAAAAGTGGGACTACTCGGGAAGTGCTAGATCATAGTGACGCCCTTCCATTCTTACGCAACAATTATCTCCATTCCCCATTATGTATTTTACATTAACATCTACCATAAAGCATGATGCTGGTGTAAGTATTTGTTATGTCTCACTGCTTTGTAAATTGCAAAATTGTAAATTTGCTTATTTATACTGGCAGTCCTGTAAGGAATATTGTATTCAGAACCGTAAGTAAGCTATGATCCTCATATATTTTTCACTGCATCCTTGGTTTGGGTTTTTAAAGAAAATGAGTTAAGATGATAATCAAAGATTCAAGAATTGACACAGGTTCTAATGTCTTGTTAGATGAAAAAAGTAGAAAGACACGAGAAAATTATTTTTAAAGTGTGTTACATCCTACTCTTTCATGAGAACCTAGTTTCATACCACTGTTATGATGGAAGAGAGACTTAGAATGCCCAGTGCTGGAGAGCATTTCAGTATTCTCTGATACTGCTGATCAAAGTGGGCATCACGATGCATTAGAAGAGGGCACTGTGCACATAAAGTATCAAAAGGGGCTGAAAAACAGACTTTGTGCAATCAGACTTAAATCAAACTGAGACAGGATGGTATTTGGTTTAAATAATCTTATACTTTATTGTAAAACTTAAAAAAAGCAATTATTAGAACGCAAAATTTAGTGTTTTAAAAATTCAACTATATTCTATACTCATAAAATAATGATCTCTAGTCGTCATTACTAAGAGTATGGCAGCTTTTTGTTAATCAATATGCATGACCTAAAGTGCTGCAATAATTCTTTTTATGCTGTATAAATTATTTTCCCCATTAAGTGTGCAGATTTTATCTGCCTATTGTTGATCTGCTGCTAAACATTTCACGAAAGTTTGCTTTGTCATCAGAATATGACAGTCCAAACAGCCAGTTTAACAAATGAAAGAGCACAGATTATGACAGAAAAAAAGCTCAGCAGTGATGTTAGTATTTGGATTTGTTTGGAACACTTTCTTCTGCTTCAGTTTCTTTCATCTTATGTTCCATCAGAAAAGTCCTCTGCAGAAAAGTTTTTTAGTTCCAACCACTGTCAAGCCTTTACTTCTTACAATACATATTCAGAAGTATGTAAACTACAGAAAAAACAAAAATCTTACTGGCGTATTTTCTCCCTTTAGACACAACATATGACACAATATCTTTATATGTTGATCTTTTTTTTTGCCATGTATCATTTATGTTCATTTAGTACTAAGAAAAAGTATCTGATTCAGCATTTATATTCCAAAGTTAATATAAAATATACTTCAGTTATGTTTTACAGGTTATTTGCTTAGAAATTTGTCTGAAGAGGTAAAAAATGATTACTAAAAAATAATTATCAAGTAACTAAAGATATAAGACATATCTGAATGTAAATATCAAATATAAAAAACATTATTCTGGATAACTATATATAAATACTGGTGATGAATTTTATTGTTTTCTCATACAATAGCTTGTAGACTGTCCCTTAATATTATTTGCTCAATTATTAAAGCTTCATTTTCCCAGATAAGATCATCTCATGTAATTCTTTGGTTAACAGGACATATGCTTTCTTAGAATTATCTAAAAAATAAAGAGGATCAGTAATTGTAGATGGATTAAAACCTTCATCCACAAGTTGAAATTTTTGTTGTTTGAATGTTCCCGTCATTTCCATTTTTTCCTGTAGCAGAGAGAAAGATACATTATTGAAAAAGAAGATACTTTTCTTTTGCTCACGTTCACATTTGTTTTTCGAAGTCCGACTTAGTGTAAGTTTATTCTCAATGCACTGAAAAACTGGAGCTTGTGTGCTGCTACAGACCCACACCAGACATGTGGATGACAAAAGCTAGAGCTCATTTCTTTCTGCATCCCTGTGCAGTGTCTCTTTAGTGTCGCATGTGGTGTAGCCCCAGCATGCCTGAGACAATCGATCTTCACTGTGCACATTATAAAAGGAAACTACACACCATAAAGCTCCTGTGAGTAAAACCTTCTATTACCAAGAAATCTTTAATGGTACAACTCAGGAAATTCACTGTATCTATGACTATTGTCACCTTAAAAAAGGGGTTGAAGGGATCACATACTAAATCAGCCATACTCATATTCAGCCAGGTCCAAAGGAATATGGATCCTGATCATACATTTTGTTTTCAGACTGCTTCAGTGCTATGGTATCTCTTGGAAAAGTAGTGGGAGGCATCTCTAGTGAGACTGTCTTCTCTATTCTAACTACCTCTACTCAACCCAACTTTATAACCTCTCTCAATCATCTTCTCTTCTGTCTTTATATTTTTATATATATGCAAACCATCTCTGAATACAAAAAATTAAGTATTATGTTCAATAAAAATGTCAAGAGCCATTTTATCTACTCCAGGCATACCTACAGATTTTATCTACCTGCTCTGGTTGGTCTATGAAATGTTCTGACATCTTCCAAAATATTTGTCAGATGAAGCTTAGTAAGTTGTCAATATTTTTCCCTTGAAGTTCTACCCACTACCTTCTTTCTTGGTTAATGACAGCTGTACCATCAGCAATTTATCTGTAATGAAGGCATTTAAATTCTAATTTAAATTCCAGATACTCAATATCAATGCACTATTCGAGATTCAGACTCCTTCTGTCCACTATAAAGGCTTTTTTGTACAGCTGTACAGGAGTAAATCTAGACTAGGTTCTCATAATTTCGTAAACTGACTACTGCAACATTCTCAAGTCTAATCTTGCTTGCTCATATCTGAATGCTGCTGCAGAAGATATCTTCCTGGACTTATGAGATAGATTGATAGATACATACACACATATTTCACTTTTAAGGTCTTTCACAGATTTTTTGTTTCCCTTCTTTATTCAGTATTCAATCTCTGGGTGGCCTAAGGCACCAACTTCTATAACTTACTTTCACTACATTGTTCACAAACAATGACAATTTTTTTATCTGCTCCTCAAACTTAGGGGAATCCTTCATAAACATCTTCAAAAAGAATTTTCTGTTTGTCTTTATCATGATGTTAGCAAAACACCAGAAATGAAAATGCTCATCAGACTTCATTTATCATGACTATCAATATTGTGTGCTTTTGATACTGTCACATTTTTTCCTAGCCCTATCTAGTCCACTATACAGTATTTACATTTTTACACTCTTTGGGGGAGGGACTATTTTTTCCCCCAAACTAGACAGTTACTAGAGCAAAGCAGTGCAAAAATAGGGATGACTTTGATGATTACCATGGTGACAACAATATCATACATTTTTTATTCACCTTTTCAATTTATCTAGTATCTTTTCAAATGCTTTAACATTTGTCATTGTTACACAGAAAATAACATTCATTTTTTTGTGCACAGTCACTGTCTCCTGCTTTAACTCTATTTCTCTCTCATTTTCACTGAATAAAATGGATTTTAGATTCTTTTTTCTAGATGCAATTGCTCACATTTTTAAATCCGAATCTTTTTCTTTTCACCATGATCAGGTTCTAATCTCCCCAAATCCTTTTGTATGATCTCTGTCCTTGCTCATTGGTACAACTTCTCCCATTTATACATAATCTGCAAATTTGTTGACTTTTTGTGTAATCCCTTTTCCAGGACCCCATTAATGAAGACAGCAAATATGACCAGGTCTAAAACTAATCTAGGGATAAATGAACAAGGACTTTTTATTATTCACTTAGCCATGTCTGTGTTTAAATGATGTAGATACTTGTATACACAGTGCAATAATTCCGCTTACCTGGACTCTTAAGAAAAGGGGACAAGCATAACTTGGTAGATAGGTCACTACTTGCTTATACATCTGCTCCAAGTCTAATGATGCATTGTGCTTTAAAATGAGAGAAGCCATTCCTGCTTTTCCTTCATGACCTGTGCAAAAGGAAGAGAGATGAGAATTTTGTAACATGAATAGAGTTGACATTGTAGTGATAACGCCATATAAAAAAGTACTGTAGTTCATTAACAAACCAAGCCATATATCATATTCTGAGTTTCAGTAAAGCTGCAAGATCTTATTTTATGTGGTATTATATGTACTTGGAGATCATTCAAGTGATCAATTAAGCAATGATGCTGTAAATGAGTGTGGCGGGTAAGAGTAAATGGAGTCCCATGCTTGATATAATTGATAAATGTGGATAATCATCAACAACATTCCTCTCTCAAAAACAAGAGTGATGAGCCTCTTTCCTGGATTAGCCAATTATATCTTCATTTCTGTTTTACTCTCTTTCTCTTGCCAGTATATTTCTCAAAACTGTGGATCTGAATTAACAGAGAGAGAGATCAAAAGTTCTCACTTTTTGTCTGGAAAAGGAGACCACTATGGGTCCTTGAGAAAGAACAAAATGGGTAAAATGTAAAAGCAATGAACTTCAGCTATCAAAAGTAACTGCACACTTCAACCATCAGCTAGTAGTAACACCAGAGATGTTCTGCCAACCTTATCTTTGTTTTGGTTTACTTTTTGCTAATGCTACAAAATCTGTAAGGAACTTGATTTGTTTAAGTGCCATTATCAAGACAGTCAAATAAACTGAGTAGGTAAACAGGTACATCTTGTATAGGAAATGTGTGTCTCTCATACTTTTGCGTCTGATTTTCAGATAGTCTTCTTTCGATGATCGTTCTTGTTGTATGGCTTTGAGATACAGGTAAGTGACGCTTACTCCTTTATCATTTTGTAGTGGGTTTATCCTTGCCAACAACCAAACATCTAGCCAGCTTCATGCTCAATCCCTTCTTCCATGGGATGGAAAGGGAAGTGAAGGAAAGCAAGGCTCAAGGGTTAAGGTAATGGCAGTTTCATAGGGAAAGAAAGAGATACATGCACAAGCAAAGCAAAACCAGGGCATCGTTCAGTATTTCCCATCATCAGGTAGATGTCCAGCTACCTCCTCCAGGGCAGGGCCTCACTCAGAGCATGCAGTGGTTTTTTGGGAAGACAAATGCCACAACCACAAACCTCTCATCTACTTCCTTTTCTCCAGCTTTAATAACTAAGCATGGCATCATATGATACGGAATATCCCTTTGGTCAGTTTCGGACCACTGTACCATCTACCTCCGCTCCCAAGTTCTTGCTGTCGCCAGCATTCTCATGCACAGAGAAAGCCTTGGTACTGTGCAAGCTCTGGTCAGGGGTAGCCAAGCACTGTTAAGTTATCAAGAGTGTTTTAGCCACCAATGCAAAGAACAGCATCAAACAGTCTCCAGTATAGAGACCTATTTTTATCCCAGTGAGACCCAGCATATATTTTTTTAAAAGATTTAGCATGAATGAGAATTGAGACCATAAGATCTCAGGAAAAATAACAAAAAAAAACATATTAAAAAGAAATGAATGTATTTTTTTCCTTACAAATTTATTTTTCTCTTTGTATTCTTTTTCACTTTCTTCTTGTTTTTTAAACCTGTTTACAGTTATTTTATGAGGCTGAGTGAAATGAGACAGAGAAATGTATTCAGACATTTTCCATTAGAGTAACTTTAGAATTACCTTGTTGAAATTTTATTTTGACACATCTGTCTGGGTTTTCCACAGATGTGAATTTCATAAACCTTTCTATTTCAATTCAGGTTATGTAGCTATCACAAATTCATGCACGGTAAATTTTCAAAAATACTCCTCATTGCATAAAGATAAAAATTGCATGATTCACTGGCTCATTCACTATCGGGTGGTATTTTTGTTACCTGCATCTACATTTTAGCTGGGTATTAAGCAGACGACTCAATCAAACATGATCCATATGCTTGAAACACAAAATAACCAGGGAGAAGAAAAATGTATAACTAAAGCTTTTACCTGGCACAGACACACCATATACATTTGCTTCTTGTATGAAGTCCAACATTACAATAACATCAGAAACTTCTGTAGTGGCAACATTCTCCCCTTTCCATCTAAAATGTGTGAAAAAATAATTTAATCCCATGACACCTCCTCTTTAAATAAAAACATTAACTTTAGTAGAAACTCCATTCTTTTCAGACTAATACCGCCTCAAGTTTTTTCACACTTGACACATTGGAATTGGATCACCAGAAGACAATGTTGTAATTCAAACCTTACTGGGTATTACAAGGGGTATTGAAGATCAATACAATTGTTTCCAAGTTTTTTACATGTATATAAATGTATCAGATATGACCAATTGCTACTATTTGATACATTTTTTTCAACATCAATATCCAACTTCCTTGCTCACAGCAAATGCATCACTAGTTGTATGCTTATTGAACAGTGTTCAAAGAGCTGGAATTCCTACAAACCATTCTGAAAATGAGTCATTCAACTCCACAGGTTTATCAATCAAGGAACACTTGTGACAAAATTAAGCCCCTATCATCCACTTCAGAATCATTATAAACTAGATCACAATAGCAATAAATCAAACAGTTCTGGTCGAAAACAAATACAACCACATTATTCTATTCTATATATCTTTAATGAAGAAATATGAAAAGAAACAATAATTATACCTGAAGGTATCTCCAATCCTGTCCCAAAAATACAGAAAATTGTCATGGTCTTGAACCATTATATCTCCAGTATTAAAATAAAGATCTCCCTTCTTAAATACCTCACAGAGTAATTTCTTTTCTGTGTGTCTTTTATTGCCAGCATAACCAAAGAAGGGGTTCTTCGCGTTGACTTTGGAAATCAGAAGACCAGCCTCACCTACACGGAGAAGTTGAAAGAATATAAACCTAAAACAATATTGGCCATTTCTGTACCTGACATTATTATTACTTGAAATATTCTCCAATCAAATTCATAGTCACTTGTATTTCTTCCTGGTGACTCATCAGTTTTCTCCCAGAATGGTCATCTATCAGTTGTAAGCTCACTAGTAGTTTATTATCCTCTGAAAGTGCACAATTCAAGTTAATATTGAATTCACTCCCCACATGTTACTGAATTTCCAATGATAAGTCTCAGCTTCATCAGCTTCCTAATGAAAAACTACTGTTAATCAAAGGTAGGTGCTCAACCCCAGCATTATGTCCCTATTTAGTCCATTTTCAGAAGTTCTGAGAATACTGAAATTGGTTGGAGCTGGGTGTAAGTAACACTGAGCTTGTGGGTTCAATCCCTGTGGGGGCCATTCACTTAAAGACTTTGACTTGATCCTTGTGGGTCCCTTCTAACTCAGAATATTCTGTGATTCTATGACTTCTTAAGTGATACAGCATCAACAATTTACTTTCTGGAGTAAAATACAGAAGTTTTAATACATTTTTTTTTCCTCAAAAAGTAGGAAGCTTAGAGGAAAGAATTAACCTGTTACGCCTGTAGAGTATCAAGGTGTTAGTTTGCAGAACATGGAATAACTGCATGAAATAACCTTTTTGGGAGCAAGTTCTGAACAATAAAGCTTACAAGTTTCATTACTTTGTATCAGAGACAAGAATTACAAATATGAAAATACATCAAAATGCTTCCAAAGTAGGCACAATTTTTAATTTAAGACTTCCTTCTTTAAAAAGAACTGTGTTTTTTTCCCCATAAGCTGGTATGTTTAAAGTGGAAGTATTTACTTCACTGGTTGTATCACTGCAGCCATAATGCTCTGAAGAAATATGACATGGATAAGACAAAGATTATAGACAGAGATAATACTTTTTGTTAGACTGAGTGGTGTAGTTGGAAAAAAATTAGACCAAGTGTCTAATTAGGGCACGTGTTCCCTTTACAGGTCAGTCTGGCATCCCAAGAGATAAATTCCTATAAAATTTCAGCTTTTGGGGACATATCTTCTTCAAAGTGCCCACCTTTGATTACCAACTGTTAGAGACTCTCATAACTCCTTTGAAAAATCTGTTTCAGCTCCCTATTAAAGCTGTCTGCCTGACCTTTAATATGAGTTTTTCTTGCTTCAGTTTCAGCTGTTACCTTACCACAGTTCAATATATGCTCCAGTATCTGATAAACACTTTGAAAAATTGTGTAACCACGATTTTGTAATCATGATAAATGTTTTGAGGACAGTTATAAGGAAGCAATTTTGGTTTTTTTGTTGTTCTGTTGTTTGTTTGTTTTTTTTTTTAATTATTAAGCTGAATCACATCACGTAGTCAGAAACACTTAATCTCTCATCAAAAAGCATTTGCTCTAATCCACCAGTGCTTCCTGTAGATCTCTTAGGCAACCATTTCCTTATGTTAACCTCCTTTAAAAACACAGATGTCACTAGGTATATAGTCAAAGATAATAGCATAGCATCACTTTTTGAGCACTACTCCTCTGTGAATATATCCAAGGATCTCCTGAGTGCTTCTGTTTGGCACTGGTATGTTTAATGCTGGTTTATCTGAGATCAAAAATCATATTGCTTTTTTTCAGAGCAAAGAATAATAGCTGATTTGGTAAATTGCAGTAACGCAACAGCAAGGCTCCTTAAAACAACTCTCTGAAGTATTTTTATTAAAATCAATAGGCCATAATATACCTATTAAAATATATGCTTACCTTTCTTAACTTTTTCACACCAACCATGCTTATTTCTAATTGGTTCATCTTTTTGGAAATCATACTTGATTAAATCAAATGGGAAAAAAAGCTAAAAAAGGGAAGAAGTCATCAGTTATTCATCTACACAGTGACATCTGGTGGCAGCAAATATATTTAAGGAAACCTGTGCTCCAGCCTTGCTGGCCTGAAAGAAAGCAGTTTCATTTAAAACTGAAAATACTCTGTATGTAAACTTATACCATTTCCTGGAGGCAAGCAAAACTAAAACAGTTTTGTAAAAATGAAGACACAGAACTGTCCTTTTGTTAATTTTATTACAAGTAAGTTATGGGATCCACATCATCAGTGGAAGAGCTATGTGAGTCAGCATAATAGGGGCCTATCTCTAGTATTTGAGTGACATTCAATGGTGGTGGCTGACTGAAGTGTTCCTGGAGTCTTCTGGCACTGGAATCAGCTGGGAAGGGAAAGGCCTCACAAAGGAAACCTGCTTCCTGTTGGGCTTTACTCATGTTTAACTAGCCTCAGTTCTTCCCTCTCGCTTTCTCAGGCTGCTGTACGGTGGTGGGAGTGAGCACCAGCAGAAGGGTACATACTCTCATGGCTCCAAGCAAACTAAGGAGAGGACAAGATACTCTCATCAAAACTAGCAACTGCAATACCTTTTTTTTCCTTTCTTGAAAATACAGCATTTGACTCTTATTTTGCTTCACTTTTCTGCTGTGATATGAGTCCAAACTGGACCTTTATGAGACACTGATAGATACCTTATGCCTGAAACTATTTGATCCATGGTGTTTTCAGTGGTCCAAACTGTCTCTTTATTATTCTAAAGAGACAATTTTCCCGGCTTGGGATTCTGTGCTGCCTTCTCAAAAAGAAATGCATCAGCAATCTTTAAGAACTAGTGAAACCAAGGATATGTAATTATCTCCTCCTGAGAAATCTTGGCAAGAGGGGAACAATTTTATAAAACATGAATATACACCTGCACTCTCTATAATAAAGAAATGCAATGTAACTTAGGGAGAGTTATATGAAAGTGACTGAAGTAAAGGATAGGATGTTAAAACATAAACCTCTTTCCTTTTCAGTCACTAATTTGGATGAAAAGTTGCATCTTTGTCCTAATTTGAAATGTTGTTGTAAATATATCAATTTTTTTTTTCTCAAAGAAGTTTGAATAAAGAGCAACTTGAATCCCTCAATTTCGGTTTCATATGGACAAAACTGGTTCATTGAGTCCTTTCAATGTTTTTCTTCTACTGTGTTTTTCTTCTACCGTAAGTCTGAAACAAAAAGATATTTTTAACAGTTGATCAAAGGAAAAAAGTCATAGCCTGCAAAACAAAGTAATGATTCAAGAATGGGACACTATTTTAATTAAGTGAAGGGTAATTATTTTTATTAACCTCAGATTAAACCATTTACCAAAGTCAAGAATTTGAGAGCCAAAAAGTTTGCCTCAATTAGAAAATAATTGATTATTCTTGAGGAACAGAATGGGAGTGGGTCTATTTTTCTGGCTGTCTACATTTAAGTGCTACTCTTTTTCACTTTATTTTACATTGATTTTTATTACTTTAATAGGTTTCATATGACCAAATGCAATGAGTAATACAAATAATAAGAACGAAACGGTATAAAATGAAATGTTATTCTGTTTTTGTGTCTGACTAGAGAAGCTTAAAATAATGCAGGGTAGTATTACATACAGGGTAGTATTTTGACAAGATACAGCTCTTGAGCTCTGAAAGAACGAAGAATTTTAAGTTGTTATAAACACTCAGAAACTGTAATTCAGTATCTGAGATAATCTAAAAACAGTTGAGACAACTATAGTATATATAACTCTACTATGTTGTATGCATATTTTTTTGCCTACAGCTTCAGAGTATTACTGAGCTGTATTCCAATTTAAGTTTTTGAAACAGTAGTCATGAAAACACATAACAAAAAGAAAATACCACATCTTGTATCATATATGCATAATGAAACTATACAGAGACTGTGCAAACAGCTGTGCCTGTGCAAAAGTCTTTTTCAAGCTAAATCATTCTATCATTCTAAGCAGCTTGCTTTTCATATTAAATACTAGAAAATGAAAGCTCCAACACAAAGTATTTGGTCTGGGCACAGACTAGTATTTGGTTCAACGCATTATTTAAATTTTAATGGGACGAGGACCTGAGCTGCTGAAGCATTACCATATTATTTTCACAGAGTACTGCATGCAACATTCATCATTTTAATCTACATTTTACTCTCTGAAGCATGACATAAATGTAGCAAAAAAGAGCATAATTTAGCTAACTGAAACTTAAAATGAGTAAATACGCAACATTATTGTCTCTTACTATGCTGCTTAGATGTTATGTAGTAACAGCTTCCCTCACCTCACCCTTTTTTCTTTTTTTCAATTGATTGGAAATATGTGGATTTAAATACTGTTTTGAAAATAGTTTTGATGTTCCTAAAGTTTCAACTCACAGAGAATGCTCAGAGAACCTTTACCAGAAAACAGAGATCACAAGCTTTTTATTACTTGTTTTAGAGATGAGGTATTTTTGAACTCTCTGGGAGAATATCAGTTTCGAAAACAAAGCATTACATGTACTAGATTTAGTTTCAAGCATCTTTAAAAACTGAAATGTAAGAAAAAAAAATTGTGGGGCATAATATCATGGTATCTTAGAGACAGCTTTTAAATATACTTTTAATGCCTTATTTCTGCTGTAAAAGAGCAGATGCGTAAGTCCTCCACACAGTTTTGGTAGCCAAAGTAAACAAAACCAAGAAACAAATCTTTTAAGCTATGTTTGATATTAACTGAATCGTGACATATAAGAAAGAATACAATACCTTAGAATACTCTTGCAGTACCTTAGATTATTTTAGGTCAAAATTAGTCAAAGGAGAAGGAACAACATTAATTTTCATTGTCCAATGAACTTAGAGCTTCCATGGCTTTGATTTACACATCAGTATTGTTCCTGTGAACAGATTTCTCCAGGATCATAAAATTTGCTTAAAACTAACTTTGTTTACTTTTAAATGAAAAGATTTCTCTTCTGCCACAAGTTCTACAACCACATGAAGAAGTGCATAATACTAATTCTGAATGGCTGTGCGAAGGACATTTTATATGTTGAAATTATTTAAGATTTGTTATAAGATTTAAGTGTTTCTCAGCTCAAAGCTGATTTTTATTTATACAGTTTTAAGTAAGAGATTTAGATTCCTGTAATAGCTTGAATATCTATGCTTAAAATAATGAAAAATCATATTTACAAATTAAGTTTGGTTTTGGTTATTTTTTTACATAATGCTTCCCAGGTGAATGTGCCATGTGTTATTTTTAGCCCTTCTCATAAGCTTCCTTGGATGTCACTAATCCCAAGATCCCTTGTTGTCTGCCATCACTCAGAATTTACTTCAGTATAAGAAAGGGATTTATATATATACATATGATAGACACAACTGAGGGTCTTCCAGATTTTTTCCCATATCAAATTATATAAATCCATACATAATATATGCCATACATAAATTGATTATTAAAATTAGCTAGATACATACTATGTCAGATGCAAAGATGAAACAGTAATTATATTACCATGTTAATCAATACACTATCTTTTTTGTAAAACATTTTAAGTTTTACCAGCTGAAAAGCTATTCAGAGGCTTTTACTTTTCTGTTCATTTACTCTACGTAAACATCTTTATTGAAAGATTTATTCATATTCTACAGGGAGGCTTTAAATCACATGAACTAATCCTTCTAATATAAAGAACTTCCTTCTGTGAAAAGAAAGAAGTGCAAACAAGAGCACTGCTTTTAACATCTTAAATACAGTGACTTCTGGCAACTGCTGTAACATTCATCTGTTTCTTCCTATTACCTTATGTCTTCCAATATTTTTATGAAAATAAATGTGTTCTATAGAACCTTAATATTTATCACAAGCATTTGTCCCCAGCCCTTAGCAGTAACTGGCAGAGAAGTTACTTGGCTCATTCGGAGAGCTCAGCTTGCCTTTAAAAGCTGTCATTTTTTTCTGTATTTCACTTTTACAAACTGTGCCATTGTCACTACCTACAACAGGAACACACTCCTATTTCTTTTCCTTTTTCCCTGCTAAAACCGTTATACTTTGAACCTTTCTGCTATTATTCCCTCTATACCCTCAATATCTGTATCTACAGGGCTTTGTACTGCATTTACTTTGTTGCCAGTTGTGCAATCATGCTGTAAGAAGAGAGCCGGTTTCTTCCTTCTCCTTTAGTGTATCACACATATGAGCACACAAGCCTCTTCTTCCCACTTTCTCAGTTCTCTTTCTTCCTCTTCCCAGCTTAAGAAATAGGTGTTTAGAAAATCCCTAGAAAATGCGTTAAAGGGTATTTCATGTTGTCCTGTGTGTCAAGAGAATGTTTCAAAAGCTGCTGTAGCATGTCTTTGAAGAAACAGCAAACGTTAGGAATTGGGTGGCCAGACCCTGTCTGTGCCAATGTCTGCTTTACAGCAGGAGACAGATTTTCTTTCCAACTTCAGATCATTCACAGGTCAGCAAATCAGAAATAATGCTGCTCTCCTCTATATATCACTACTTGTCTCATGGATGTCATATAGACTGAGGTAAAACATACAACAGCTACACTTCAGAAGGCATTGTTTAGTAATCTGCAAGCTGCAAAATGTATTTAAAAAAACCCACAACAAATGCCTGAAATAAGTAAAAATTAACTTATCTACGGCATTAAAACACATATTTAAAGTCACATGCAAAATCCCCATACTACTTGATTAAAAATACAGATGATTAAATAAATACACAGGTAGTTCCAAGTTTAATCTTTATCTGCTGTAGCCTTTGCATGGTATTTCCAAAATGTTAATGACTTACGACAAAAATTCTGCCAGAAGTTCTGCAATACTGAAAACAAGTTTACTCAGGTTTGGAACGCATGCAAAATCTTATAAGGTTATAAGGCATCTGGCTTAGAAAAGTCTGAAACAAAAATTAACATCAGCTTTAAGGTTCCTCGTTCACCTACTACTCCCTAAATTCCAGATTGCAGATTTCCTGTAGCAGTTCCGGACCCTTCTGGAGATATCCACCAGCATTAGATGGCCACCATCCCTGCTACAGAGCATCAGACACGCAGGACAGAGAATCAGTGGAGTCATCTGCTTAAATTCCTGAGTTCTCAATGGATTTCGAGCAACTCACTAGCTCTTGGGGTGCTTTCTGTGTAGTTACAGATGCCTCCCTGCAGTCCGAGTTCCTGCACCAGAAGTGAAGAATTCCTCTGGCCTCAATGTGCAAAGAGTCTGTAGTGATGGTAATGTGGTGATGGAGTACTGAAGTTGTGGACTCTGGAAAATATGCTGCCTAGAAACCTATTTACATGTCATCAGAAGATACCTCTGTTGTTTTTCCAAACAATGGTTTTACGTCACTCTCTAAAAAGAAGTTTTGTCAGGACATTTTGCTGTCAGTTCTAAGAAGCACAAATGTCATTTATTCAATAGGACTTGTATATAGATAGGTATCAGTCAATTTAAAATTCTAGGCAATGCATGATGTATTATTTATTTCAAGAAGAGTAAAAACTTGCATAAACAACAACATAATGATAAATATGTAGTCTCCTCACAAAAAGGCTTACTGGACATCTTTCCTATTATTACCTAAAGCTTGGGACTCATGTTACTTAGGGACTTTCAAATCACTTAAAAGATTGTACTAATAGGATCAAAAATAAAAAGTCAATCTGTGAATTTCAAGCAGAAATAAATTCTTCATTTACTCAGAAGGATGGTGGAAACTCTTAATGTGTGATACAAATACCATGTAATCCTCTTCCCCAAGACATATGACTGCCATTTTCAAAGCTGATGAAATACAGAAGGGGTTTTTTTCTAGTTTTAGTGACCTAGAATACAGCAAACACATACAGCAGACTGCAGATAAAGGGGTATAGCATCTTGCAAAGTATTTTCTGTCACAGTAACTCAGCAGTGATTATATATGTATTGTGTTATCTTTGACATTTCTGAATACTGATACAAACTAGATGTAGTTTGAGTTAATTATGTTAATTGCACCTAGGTATAAAATATCTCTTAAATTTGTATCTGTCTATATGCTACTGTAGATAATCATTATAATATGTTAATTATTATTAATTCCCATTTATGTCAAATATTTACATAGCAATATGCAATATAAATATACAATATAAACACATTTCTAACTGTAATTTGTAGAACAGTGAATCAGAATAGGACATTTGTATCCTTATTTCACAGATGATGAGTTCTTAGGCATAAAGAACTTAGGTATAAATCAAACTTTTTCTTTTGTCCTCTAATGTAGTAGAGAACTGAAACTACACTTGGCAACTGTCAGATTACTCAAAACCGTCAGAGGAGAGCCAAGGCCTTTTTGACTCTTGGGAACTCTATGAAAAATCTCAGTGTTACTGCTGAGAGTGTAACTGGGTCAGGTGCCAAGATTTTACAGAGGGTCAACTAACTTGCAATAACCAAGTTGGAAAATTTATCTTGGACTTATGACTGTATTCAAACTAAGAATCACAGTTTTTCATCACTACCACTGACTAAGTAGAATGTAAATAAATTATAAGTCACCTTATAAAAGAAATTGGTGCGTCCAACAGATCCAATTTTTCCTGTGTGGTTCATGAAACAAATGTTTCCTTCAGTAGCACCGTAGAACTCACAGATCTTAACAGCACCAAATCTGTCTAAAAATTCCCTCCATACATCATTTCTTACTCCATTTCCAACTGCTAGCCGGACTTTGTGATTTTTTTCTCCTTCCTTCTGTTAAAAAGAGAAAAAAAGAATTAATATATAGTATACTGATAACTGCATTTGATTGCTGCATACACTGTGGGAAAAATGTACCTTCTTCAAAATATATCCAGTAAAAAAACAAAAAGAAGAAAAAATAACACTCAAGAAGTTAAAGAAATCTGGCATAGCTGGTGGACAGCTGCAAAGTAGTAAGCTGCACCCTAAACTATTCTCTTGTTGAACAAACAAATTATCTGCTGAATAATGACTACAATAATTTATATAAACACTTCCATATATTAAAAGTTGTATTGTCTCAGCTTCTTTCTCCCCAGAGGAATTAAAAATCTGGGAAGAACAGAGAAAGATGGGAATTATTTCTGTCACGGCAATAAAGTCAGAAGAGATTAATAGTTACTTTCTTCTGTCTTCAGAATGATTATGAGGAAACAATCAGATTTAACACACTTGTAAAATATGTTCTTTCTAACATATTGCATATGAGTCATCTTCTGTATTTTTTTCAATATTAAGACTTGCAAGGTTTTGTTCAATGTTGCTGGACTACATTATTCCTCAGTGATCTTGAGTCTTTACTATTGTCAGCTCCCATGTTTACCACAACAAACACAACAGTATGTATCCAGTTCCGTATGATGCTCTAAATTTATTAACACATTCCCAAACACTGAGATTGTATGGACCACCTTTAAAATACAGTCATGTTCAAGTTGAAGTACCACAGGGCAAAACATCTATAGTGTTTGGGTTTGTTTGGGTTCATTCTTTTTTAATTTCACCTAGTTTAAAATAAGACTCCCTTTTCAACCAGTTCAAGTGGCAACACAGAATGCTCTAGAAGTGAGAGCACAAAATAAACATAGGTACAATTTATTACCACATACCTTCAGAACTGCATAGCACTCTGCCACTGCAACACTGTCTCTACATACCTGCATCTACCTACATTCACATATATGTATGCAAACACCTCTTTACATATATATATATATCTACACATTCACATACATATACTATAGAGAACAGAGTCCCTATTTTCTAGTTTTCTATTATGTCCTGTCCCGTCCCCCCCCCACACCAAACCAGTATGAATCAGTTACGGCTTTATATTAAAAATCCCTTTTAACACCTTTAATGTCACATAAAATCACAGCAAATTATTTTTGCAAAGAGATCTGGTCAGCTGAGTGAAACAGGAATCTTTTGAGTAATGTGGATGTCAAAAACAGTAAAGCCTCTACTGAGTACATAGACAGCAGTGTTCCTCAGAGACTTACGTCTTGGAGAAATTAAATTTTTCATGAGGATGTGAATTCTTCCTACTGTAATGAAAAATTGCAAACACAATGAAATTTTAAGCTCCTCTAAATCACAAAGACCAACTATGCTTTTTTCCTCCCTCTTCAAAACCAGTAACTCACAGAAAGATAAATACGTATCCATTCATCTTTAGAGTCTTCTGCAAAGTAAGACTTTGCAGAGTGAATGCACCTATTTCACTAGATGCAGATAAGTGTTGGCAGATTACAGTCTGAGGCATTATCCTGCAACGTAACCTCAAAACTATACTACTCACCAGACTGTCCTGGTCACTACCAATTCTGTTTTTACAACAGACCAATTCTTGTTTCTTCCCTTCTCTTATCTTTAGACGTGAAAGTAATTTCTAAGCACATAAGCACATACTTCCCTGACTTTGTGCTAAATCATTATTAACAAGTGCTGCATTACATAGCACAATGAATCTGACATGGACATAGCCTGGAACAAAGTATCTAAAAATTGCCCACAGATGTCATTTTTTCAACTTTAGACACAATATCACAATGCGACAGTGTAGGTTTTCATATACTTGAAATTATAGCATCTGTCAAATCACATATTCAAAGTCAATGAACAGCAGTAATATTCTTAATTTTTTATGGTAGATATTCCAGTACTACTTTGAACTTAATCAGGAAAGCTTTTAATGCTTTTTTTTTCCCCGGAGAAAACTGGCCACCATTTATAGAATATTGCTGTCAGCTCAACATAAAACTTTTCAAAGTGGGTTATTTTCCTTGCAATTTCAGTGCTAATCTGAAATGAATGTGTCCACAGCCAAACTGCAGTTATCTCTTGCTGATGCCACTGAATTATTCAAATGTACTGCCTCTGCAAAGATACAAAAAATAGCTCAAGAGATACTTTCAAGGAAATTCTTTGTCCCGCAATGAGCAGAAGAGACAAACATACGCATTTATATACACACAGTAATTAAGTAAGTCTTTCATCAGGCTAGGAACATTCAAAACCTCTAGAGACCAAGCTAATAAAAAGGTGACTTTGCTTCCTCTATTTATACTTCAAGAAAAATAAAAGCATTGATAGCTGTTTGCTGAAAAGACACAAACCAGGAGGAACTAGAAGACAGTGGCCTACATAGATTATGGTGTTTGGGTTTTTCTTCCCAAAACAACAAACACCATATCATTTATAAGTGCAGTAATTTCAATTCCTCACGTTACCTTGGCTGGTTTATATTAATACGGCAATAAGTTGTTTGTCTAGTGGAAAAGATGCAGAGTAGACCTGACACGTCATCATCCTACTTTGCTTGCAATGTTAACACCTATCATCAACATCAACAATACAACCTAAGGCCATCTCACTTCAGGAAGGGATGCTCTGACAGCATTCAGGCCTTTTGCAAAAATGTAACAAAGGTATATGATGTTATCAAGAACTGATCACAGAAGACAAATTTTCTTAAAAGGTAGGGCAGTAATTCACCTCTTCACAACTAAGGTAGATTCACTGTTAGATTGCATTGCTGCAACTACTGTATTTGTGATTTAGTCAACTCACCATAGTTGCACCTGTCTGTTGATACAAGATTCCCTGAAGAGTAGTGCAGGGCTTTCTGAAGACATTAAAACTGTCATGTACTTAGCAGTCTTTCAACCATAAGAATGAAAACTGTATGTAATTTAATCTCCCAGCAGGTTTAGTAAGTATGAAGAAAATTGTTAAAATTAGGGAAACTTCAAGCAGTGAGTTTTATTCACACTAGTTTTACATGTGAGTAAATTAATATAGCTATATTTTGTCTATTTTTATTGTTTTTATAACTAATATACGACATTAGTTCATGTTAGCTTTATCAGTAACTAACTTTCAATGTAAAGTGAGCCACAGTAAATAAAACTGAGTTAGCCATTCCAACATCTGTCATCTCTTTTTAACATCAAACATCATCACATATATTATTGTCCATATCACTGCCGAAGTCCAGCTCTTAAGACAGGCATATTGGTATCCATGGGCACTGTGGCTGAATAGTTATGCAGTAAATAAAATGCTGCAAGTAAGAAAAGGAAAGGAAAAGAGATGATAATTCCAACAAATTACAAAAACATGGTTGAATGACGAACACTTAGGGTGTCCTAATGAAAAAAGAAATAAAATAAATATGCAGAAACTTACGCTCTAAACTGACTAGACCAAATAGCCATGCTTTGAATTTCTGCCATATTCAGACGGCATTTCATCAACCAGCTTCCCTTTGGTACAATAAATAGAATTAAGGAGTGGAAGAAATTCCAAGGAGTCACCTAATACATCTCTTCCAGCAGAAAAGCTCTGCTATCCCTGTGCCATTCTTGAGACCTGATCAAGCTGTGGCATGTCAGCCAGCTGGCCTGCAAGAGTTGGCATTCAGCTATTGTGTGCATGCTTATTTGTAGCCCACTGCAAAAACATAGTACCAAATTAACAAAAGCTGTTATTTCCTCACAACATCTCATTCACAAACGACTCAGTGCCTTCCCCTGGTCAGCTACCACAAATAAATTCAAATAAGTTCAAATTGCATGTCCTGTGATAATTCAGTTACGATTCATGTTTCTAAATTATTAATAGCTTTCCACAGATAGTTAGGACAAGAGATTTTAGAATAACAGAATCTTGTAACATCTTTCCAAGGTTTCTAAAAATGTCTGTTTATTTTCCTGCACTGTGATTTTATTTTCTTAATTCAGAATGATTCTGAAATAAAATGGTGGTTCAGTGTACATCCACTTATTTCATAACAGCAAAGGTGAAGCATTTTTTCAATGTCTTTTTTATTGACTCCAGTGCATTAATAAGCAAGAACAGTTCTTACCATACACCTGGAATGTTTTTCCATTCACTCTGCCAAGATCTTTGCACTGTGTACCAAACATCTGCACACATCATAAATCAGTCTGACACACTATGTCTCCATCTTGCATGCTTGTTTCTTTTGTATATTAATTAATTAATTGACAAGTCAAGATCTGCCTTATTACATTAAATACCACATACCTGGGATTTTTCATCCATCAGTCTTTTCTCCTTAAGTGTTCTTAATAAACTACTTGGACTATCTACGCGATTAGGCTGTTGGTAAATGCCTTTTGGAGTGCTATCAACAGTACACTAACTGGTGCAGGAAGGATTCATGACTGCAGCTACATAAAAAATGTGCTGAGCAGCTGCTTTAAAGAAATACAAGAAAACAACTTCATTGCCCTACTTTTATTATTTCTGCATAAGGAAAATCCAAATGGAGATAAGCAAAGATAATTCAAGCAAAGGGAGGCATGAAGTGTTCTCTGTATCATGGCCTTGATGAAAACGAAAGCAATTTCAGGGCCCGAGAATGCAAACATCTGTTAAACATAAAATATGATAAGACAGATGACACAGGAGTTGCATTCAAGTATTTACAAGGTGTGTTTGCAACAACACATTCACCAGTTCCTCTACTGATACATTAGCCCTGAAAAAGGGGCATCAGGTCGTTTAGTAGACTATAAGATGGGAGATATCCTACTATTATAGATGGAATACATTTTTCAAGATGCACATCCATGTTCATTATTTAGTAATGCACAATTATAAACCGCAACTAGATTTTTTTGCAAAACACACACTCGAATTTAAGAATACAAATAAAATAAAACAGGAAAGGCGTGAACAGATGCACCATAAGAAAGAACAGGAACAGTAGGAAAAGGACATATCTTTCTAGATCAGAAATTGCTTGCTTACTATTTAGTATAGCTCACTCTCACCCCACTTTTAATAATCAATCTCCTGATAATCTACTAGAATTACATTCTAAAAGAAGTTTTCTTCATTTAGCTCTTCTAAATGTTCTGTTTAGTGGTACTCCCATTTCCTCAGAAAATATCTACCAACAAAAAGAAGTCAGTTTTGTCTGTGTTCTACCCAGTAATATGAAATAGATTGTTTTATTTTTGGTGATTGCCCCAGGAGCATACTAGCCAAAACAAATTACATAAAAATTTTCGAAGATCAATTCAGAGAATTAAAGCACACACGGATTATTTCTTGCAGTGCATATTGCACACAGTATTCTGTGAGGAATATGAAGCTTCCTTTTGTGAAGGCATGACTGTGATTTCCAGGCTTTAATATAAGGACATTTTCAGCATGACTCCACTAGTTTAACTCAAAAGACGAGTCTAGGGAAAACTGAAAGCTGGAAAGAGAGAAATTGGTCAAGTTGTCGGACCTCTTAAAGACTCAGGAAAGTCTTGATCCACCAGGCTAGAACCAGTAGCTGTCACTGTAACTAGCCTTCAGTGCTGTTTCGCATATGAAAAACTAATGCTTCCTAAGGCATTACAGAAGACATTTTCCACTAAGAATATACTAATAATCTTTACCATTATTAGTAGGGAGAATGAGAAAACAGACTCAGGATCATCGGTGGATGGAATCCAAGAGAGGTATGCCAGTACATATAAGTATCAAAAGGCACTAGGAAAAATAGGTGGGTTTATAATCTATTTATAAAACCACTTTTTAAAAATAATACTCATGTTGTAGTTATGGCAGTTGAAGTACTAAGTTTGCTGTGATGTATAATCTGTTTCTTATAAGATCAATTGATCCAGTCTTGAGAGAAAAAATACAAGCTTCCAAATCTCACGGCCTTTTCTAAGCTTCCATTACAGATGTGCTGGATATGCTCTTAGTCTAAAAGTTCTATTTTCTCTAACAGTATGTACAGTGTTCAATTTCATTTTAGGCACTGTTAGTACTGCAGTAAATCAGCAACACCTTGGATTAAGAATGATGTCTTTTTATGACACATGCAAATGGTTTCAATTTTTCTTTTAAAGGACAGGTCACTAGAAGAATAAATATATTGCAAAATTCCCCCCTGTAAATTAAATTTTAATGACATGCAGAGATTCTTAGAAGCCTTCTCATGGAAGGTACAGATGTGGTTGTTTTTAACTGTGTCACATTACTGGTTTGGGGTATTCAATAAAATGTTTATATCAAAAACTTGCAAGGGGCTTGACAAATTTCCACTCCACATTTTAAGGATATTAGAGAGAACAATTTCCAGTACTGAACATAAATTGAGCTAGAATTTAATGGGGAATAAAATGTAATTACAAGTAAAACCTGCATTGCAGAAAAGTACCTGCTGACTAATTTTTCCTTGCTTATGTGGCTATTAAATTCCCTTCCTTTAAGAACAAGCAGTTAGGTGAGAGACAGTGCTCTCCAACTACATAAACCCCATTCTTACACCCCTTTCCACAACACCTGGTCAACTGCAGGGAAATAAATATTCATTCTGTTTCCTTATCCCAGTAGTATTGAATTCCTTGTTTTCTCCTTCTAAACTACTATTGTTCCAACACAGAAGAGTTTTAACAAAATAAATCCCTAAGCATCTTAAGCCACTTAAGAGAGTTTAATCCCATCCAAAGAACCCTTGGCCAAGCAGTGTCTAGTAGAGAGACTGTCTTGCCTCAGCTTAACAAAACAAAGTCTGAAAGCTGATATACGTGGTCTTATCTTCTTAGGCAACCCCAAGGAAATAAGAAACGTTACTGATGCTCGAGGATAACACTGTCTCAATACCAAGTGGACATAAAACAGGACACATATATGGGAAATTCTAAGCAATGTTACAATTATTTGTGAAACAGACTTTGAATACAAGTAGAAATGAACTCTGGCTTTAACGGACAGTTTACCTATTTCATGCAAAGTATCATAAATCATAAAAATACTGTCATACTGCATCACACCTTATGAAAGTAGAAACCAGCACATAATGATTGAGGAAACTGATTTCTACACTCTGTTTGTAACACATTTCAGGATTCAGGTCTTCTTTACAGAAAAGCAGGAAAGAGATGCTGCATTATCATTCCCATTTTTCCAAAAGCTTCAGGATGCAATGCATTATGAAATAGATCATTACGTCAAATTTTAAATAAATCTGCAACTGCCTTTGGAAGATTTAATTCATAGTTCAGATGTTAAAATCTAAATTAGTTGCAAGCCTCTAAGGAAAACACATCCACAGATTTGTAGAGAAGTATTTCCAAGGCTTTTGTTAAGGGAAGACATAGCACACTCTGCTATGCCATACTCTCGTAGTTTTGCAATCACTGTTAATACAGACTTTGAGCAACGTCAGCCAGCAAGACCAATTTATCAGTTTTCTGAATATTCTTTTTCACTGGAGTAGTCATGGTAGTAGCTTGGAGCAGGACCCATTTTGCAGCTACTGATGGCTATTAGCCATCAATGCTGATCATTGTATTTTCACTATATTCAAAACACGGCAGAAAAAGTGTTTGGAAGAGGGCAGCCATGAGGATTGCTCACTTAAAAGCCCAGCAAAATCTATGAATGTCACAAAATGCCAGGTGGAAAAAAGACAACTTCCTTTTCTAACTAATGTTCTTTCCAGACAACAGATTACTAAACCAAACTGGATGCAGAATAACCTCAGAAAAATTCTACTGCAAGAGTCTTCAAGAGCTGTTGCAGATGTGAGTGGGAGGCAGAACAATCAAGTAAGACAAAACCAATAAGGAAAGCTCAGCCAAGAGTCAATATGCTACCACACAGTCTTGCCCAAAGTTCAATTCAAAATTTATGAAATAAGAGGCCACAGTGCGGACTCCAGCTGTAAGCAACATGCCATTTATTTCAAGTTTAGTGTTAAAGAAATAAATTAAGAAAGTAAGGTACTTACTATGGTTTTAATCTGTGTTGATTAGAAGGGCAGCACAGAGTGATTTGTAGCACTCTAATCTCGAGAACACTGCCCACATAATACCTTCACAGAACTTTAAACGTGCCATATCTTTCTCATGCTGCTAGCATATATTAATGAAACATTTGTGAAACTTAAATAGAGAAACCAATTTAGGAAATTATTTTACTTACTTGAAAACTATGAGTGTAATGCACAACATATTTTTAAACCTTCCACTTACTTGCGTGAACATGTTTCTCTTCCAGTTTTAACATGACAGATACTTAATATTTTTCTTCAGGTATCTAGCTGTCAAACTGATTTGTTTTACAATTTTAATTTTTCTGGAGAAGGCTTAGCAAGCAAGCAAAACAAAAAAAAACCCTGTAGCCTCGCAGAAGAGTTTAGGCATGCCAGCTCCTAGAGAGTATGCACATAAATTAACAAACAGAATAGTTATACAGATAATGAATCGTTAATGATTGCATAACCATTGCATAACTATATAAATAGTTAAGGATGGCATAAATTACATTATTTGCACAATTTAAAATTGTTTTAACCTCATGGTGGCTTGGGAAGGATTTAAAAATGGAAGAGTTTGTTTCAGAAAGCAAGTATATTAATCTGTAATTCTTGCGTTAAGATAAAAAGAGGTGGGGAAAAAAAGCCATGCTCTCTCTATACAGTAAGGGAACTGAAAAGGGGAACAATTAATATCTCAGACTGCGAACATGGCAAAAGCTGTGAAGTTTTGGAGAGAAGGGAAATGACTTTGCAAAAATCAAGTTAGCCTACAATGAGGAAAGAATCACAATTTATAAAAACCATGCCTCTCCTATGCCTTGATTTTTCTTATGATCTATAACTTGATTTTTTGTTATCCAGCCATTTTTTGTATGTTTTACTATAAAGTTAAAATCCCCCAAACAAATTAAAAACAAACAAACAAAACCCCAAAACATAAGAAGAAAAAAATCAGATAGAGACGTTATCACTATTCTGGTTTCTCATCACTGCCAGTGACCTTCACTGGGCTGTCAGCCATGCTCCCTTTAATTCAAGAACTTCGTCTTTACTGAGGCATGCATGGATAGTGCAGTAGGATCTATGACCCACAATTACATTGCTTAAACATACTTTTGAAAATTTTCCTGAGGGAAAAGCAATCCAATGACCTTTTCCATTCTTTGGTCAGCAACTCAAGATATTAATGCAAATTATTATTCTGTTGGAAAACAAGACTAATTTGCATTCTCTTATTTTAGAATACTGCTTAAGGAGGATGTTAATAATTTTCAGATTAAATACTTGGAGTTACTGGTACCTTTTCCTAAGAGATGAGTCATTTTAATAAAATTCACTGAAAGGGAGATAAACCACCATTTCTTTGAAATAACAAAAGGAAATTATGACAGTGGCAAATGGAGGCTTTTCAAAGAGATAACGATTGCATTGCACCCAACTTCTGTATACCTTCACAAAATTCTTTCTGTTATCCTAAAAATTTTGTTAAATTAAAAGAGGATATTTTCTTTTTGCGTAATGTTATAGAGGCACTTGAAGGTTTTTATTCATTTTTATTTAATATTCAAAATAAAAGCTGTTTTTCATCATAATTGTGCAAAGTCATTTATTAAAATGACACACTCAGATGCCAGGAAAACAAGTTTTGAAGATTCAGAAAAGGCATCGAACAATAATCGTTGTTTTCTGAACTTACCTTGAGAAATTCAGTGAAATAGTATTTTTTCACCAAATGATACTGAACCAGTTTTTAGTCTCAAAATTGTTCCTTATAATACTTTTACTACATTTTCATCATTCAAGCCATTATTTTTATTAAGCATCTGCATATCACCTAATATTTGCAGAACCTCACATAAAAAGAAGGGCAGAAGGACATGCCCAACACAGTTTAATTTCCCTTTTAACATGCCACATTAAGAACAATAAATGCACTGGCAGACAAATAGGCATCACTGTGATTCCACTTACCACTGGCTGATTGCAAAGGTAACGGCAAAGTTCTCCAATGTACTGGATGACAGTCACGTTGTACCTTTTGCAGTCACTCCAAAACTGACTAGCTGAGAACTTCTTCTTTAACACACAGGTTGCACCTTTATGAAAACAGGAAGGAAAAGGAAATTAAGCAATTTCTCTGTGTGGCAGCTTAGCTACAAAACAGAACATCTGTGGAACTAAGATAGCCTCGTTCAGAGACCTATGTGGTACAATGATCTCTCCCTTGCTCTGACTTGTACTTGATGCCTAAGGAAACAGAAAATATTTGCCAAGGAGTTCCAAATACATGTTTTATAAGAGAGTCATGGAGGACACCTACATTATCTCAGTAACACATGTGTTTTATCATCAGTGTCAAAACAGTACACAAATTAAATGGAAAAAAGTTATATGCAATTTAAAAATATATGAAGAAGCTGTTTACTGTAAATATATTTGTCAATATTTTAAGTTCACCAAAATACATTTTAAGTCTATTCTACTGTACAGTGCTTAGACTGTACACATACTAATGGACCATACACAGCCAAAATATTGCATATGACCTTAACTTTATACCTAAATATTAAAAAGTTGAAACATTTGTGATGCAAATTACGATAACTAATTCTTCTCCACAAAGAGAGCTTGTAGAGATTCTTCGTCATTACAAAACTCCCCCTCTCCCTAAAATATACAGCTGTTCCAAAAAAGACTCATTTAATTTGAGCAAAGCTTTAGTTTCCCTAGGGGTAGTGAACCTAAGTGTGTTTTATACATTTTTATAACAATTAATTCCCTATTAACAACAAAATCAAAGAAGCCTTACCCAGTTCAATGCATCCACCAATGCCAAGAAGAGAAGCTGCACTGTGATAAAGAGGCAGAGTAATATAAATGATGTCTTCTGAAGTAGCACCAAAAGCCCACAGTCCAGCAGCTCCTTTAAGAACCTGAAAATTACTAATGACTGCTGCCTTTGGAAGACCTGTAATAAAAACAAAATAATGCATTAAGGTTTCTCTTAAAGAGAATCCCTGTATAAAGTCTCTAAAATCATGAAAGAATCAGTTCTTCCTTCTGTAACCAAGCTGTCAACCCTCTTTTTAGATGGCCATAAATTGACCACTGGCTGTTTAATGCAATATTGCATGTTTCAGTACACATAAAGATTAGCCAGTTTGTAACCTCATCTCTTTGCCATTTAATTTGATGTCATGTCCATTCAAATAAGTGGAAATATGAAGAAACTCAGTGGTTTGCCTGCTATCAAATTATATAGAGCAAGAAGGGACAAAAACATTTACTCTACATATGGACTTTTAACATAAAGAGGCATCACACCAGGTCTTGTTAAGGCAAGAGTCATAGTGACTGCAAGGTAAATAAGAAAGGTACGGGATCTACACGGAGTAGATCACACAGCAGGTGCTTATCTAAGAATCACACATCTTTCTATTTGTTTTAGAGCTCTATGAAGACTATGAGGAACTGAAAAAAAAAAAAATCAGCGAAAATACCAAGCAAGTTAGGTTCTTCTGAATGAGTTTCCTCAGGCTCAGCACAACACTTCTCTTCAGCAACACGCAGACTCACATGCAAGGGCTTCTTGGGCTACTACTCTGGTATGTATTAATTAGAGCAAGGCATGTGATCTTGCATTATACATGTTCTCGAACACACACACACACAAATTTCAGTCTGAGTGAGGCTGATGATGAACAGTGAGAACTGTCCAATTTCTCAGAAATGTAATGGTTCATAAAGTTCTCTCACCTATTCTAGTAAAGCTCGTGTTCATTTGAAGACTTAGAGCTGGAAGTGAATTCTCTGGAGAGTCTAGCTATACCTCAAGGCTACTCCACCAGCTACCTCACTTTTCTACACTAGAGAGTAAAGGGAATATGCCTACACTGCCAATGAACTGCTTATAGCAAGAAGTTTTCAGTCTTGCGTTTTTATTTCTGCCTTTACAGAGGGACTACTACCGACTGTGCAAAATGTTCCTTTCTTTCAACTAAGTTTATCAATCACTGGTTTACCAAAACATATGAAAACGCTCAGTTACTCAAGATTAGTTACTCAATACTCTTCAGACTAAACAAACCTTATGGTTTTAGTTACGCAGTATATAGTAGAAATTCAATGTAAATTAATGTAAAACATAAAAAGTTTCAAAAATATTTTAAACTCTACATAACTGAAATTTGAGACATCACATAGATATTCTGGTTTCAACTGTAAGAACAAAATCATCCCACCTGGATAATTCCGTAATATTTTTTAGCTAATTTTAACTCCCAACTCTTAACAAGCAAGCTCAACCATATTTCTATTAGCAGTATTACAAACAAAACCACATCTCTTGACAATACTTATAACTTCTTAACTTTTTCATTGGAGACCGATGTTCTTATTTCCTAATTTTTCCTGAGAACCTGAAGCAAATAAATTGAGTTGTTATTTGTAAGAAGGAACAAAGCCTCAAACCACACAAGCATTTTCAATCTCCATGTGACTAAAACTGTTGTGCTCAAGTGAATGAGAATGCCAACCTGCCCATCTTAAAAACATAATGCTGCCTTTCATGTCAGTGAGCAGGTTTTTTTAAGTCTCAGCTTCTTCGCTGCTAGAGCACAATTCAGACATCTGTTTCTAAACTAAAAGGCTAGTAACTTATCCCTATTTTCTGTTTCTACAGTGATGTGCATAAATCATGACTTAATGAAAGACAAACAAATGTCTATTTGCTTGTTTCGGGATAGTTTTTTAAAGTTCTAGGTAAAATCCTGATATTTTTATCTAGGCAGTGTTCCATGGTCACAAAATACTATCTATTATGATTGTAAACCAACCAAAAAAGCATAAATGCCTTAGCTGTGAAGTAATAAGAGCTAAAGCCTCTCATAGGATATGTACAATGTGACAGGAGAAAATAAAGAGAAACTCGTAAACCCCTGAATAAAAGCAGTTACTTACAACAAATATGTGTGGTTTTCTATAATTATGCTTCCAGATGAGAAATTTGACATTTTGCTACAGAGATACTAGAATTTCAGAAAAATCGAGTTTCTAGATGAAAGCTGAAGGAAAACATAGACTCTTTAGCAGACCTGTACCTGTTGTTCCTGAAGTAAATATGTACAGAACAGCTGACTTGAGGTTGGTGGCAGAGCATCGATTAACTGGAACAGGGTCTTCAGATGCAGTTTCTATTTTGTCTAAAAGGGTATGCACACTTGGAAACGTGGAGTCTTTGGCCATGATCCAAACACTAACATCCTTCTGGAGTTCAGGAAGAATTTCTTCTAATGTCCCAAGCAAATCTTAAAAATTAACATGAAATAATGTTACTTACATTATCTCTTTACGAAACTAGCTAATAAAGTATTTTTCCTCTTAAAGTTTTACTTTTTATAATAGAAAGAGAAATGCAAGTCACCTCCATGGATATAAAGAGATTCAATAAAATAACAATGAACTAGAATGAAAATTCACTGAAAACAGGATACAATGTGCTAAAAATACTGCTGATCCCACATAGTCAAATCATCAACTAGCTCTCAAGGCAAACTTGTGAGTCCTGATTACTAGTTCCTATTGCCCACATGATTTCAGGTAACCCTTAGTCATTGTTAAGACCAGAATTAACTGTGGTAAAGTTTCAACTTCAAATAAATCTCGAAAAAGCCACTGAAGATGCAATGCAAATATATACACAACAGGTAATTACAGTACAGGTTTCCTTGGATGCCCTCAACAGCAATCTCCCATTGAGAAGGTTTTTTTCTTCAAAAGCACAGAAGTGGCTAATATAAAAACAAACAGCAATTTAACTAATGTTTGTTTTGTTGGCTTATCAGGAAAGAAACAATGAGAGAGGTTCCCAGACTAAATAAAAAGAGAAAAAAATATATAGAGGCCAAACCTTAAATAATCCATTTGGTATTTATACTTTGAAGCATTTTTACAACATCGCTTTCTCAGAAGACTGCACAGTCATTAAAGTACTAATCCAGGAAACATATCAAGACCAGGAGCAATACCGCTTTCAGCAGAACTCATTTACACTTAAGTGCTTTGATAAAATAATTAATCTTGCAAATATTCCTGTGGGTATAAATTTATTTTAGTATCTCAGTTTTTACAGACAAATAAACAAAGTTGACATGACTCACCCAGAACCTCACAATGAGGCATTGCCAGAGCCTGCATTTTGAAATCCTGGTGTCAAATCTGAACTCATTTCACAAATACTAAACATGGATACCATATGCATAAATTTTATGCCAAAAAAACTAAATATTTTTAATCTTTCAGAAAACTCCTTTCCTAATGAGAGACTGATGTAGTTATTTTAACTAATAGCATACTAATCTGTATCACTATTACAGATATATAGCCTACTATTGTCAGCTAAACATATTTTATACACCTAAAGCCTACAGAGTACAAGTTTTATATATTTCATGAACACTTAGCAAATAGATCTGATGTAGTGTAACATCAAATATTTTTGTTCTAACTTTCTTATTGTTGTGGGTTGGAACTGAGTTGATTGACGTGAGTTTTGGCTAATTGCGCTTTTCTGAATTTGCATGTTTAAGCTTTGTGGAAGTGAGAGAAGGGGGAGCTGTTTTAGCTTTCTCGCGGGGCAGCGGGGGAGGAATGGGCCCCGGGCTCCGTCTCTTGCAGCGGAGAGGAAGAGGGATGGAAGAGAGGAGAGTGTGTTTTTATTGCCTTAATTTCTATAATTTCTTTTAGCTCTAGTTCTGTTAGTAATAAAACTTTCTTTACACTGTATGTACCCAAGTGCGTACCTGTTTTACCTCGCAAATTACTTTTGTTTCCCTCAATATCATTAACGGCCCTTACGCAAAATAACAAATTTCGTGAGAGCTTAGCACGTAGCCAGCTCAAACCACGACACTTGTACTGCAGAACGATTTCAGGAAAGAATCACCCAAACAATTTTACAAATCTGAAAGACAGACAGCCTCCTGTTTGACTCATTGGAGTACAGTCCCATTATAGACAGCAACAGAGTGAAAAAATGTGAATAAAAAATAATGTTAAGAACAGTAGTATTAACTGCAGGAAACCTGATGCCGTGAATGTCAAGGTTCATTGGCATATTAATTCTGCCTTGCTGTCGTACAATAGAATTATGGTATATTTTTCCAACAATAAACAGAAAAATACAACTGTACTATTTATAACACCTATTAATAAATCAAGAGTGACAGAGTAACTATATACATATTACCTTCTTACACTGATTTTTTCCCTCCTATTATGCATGTATGTCTCTCAAATATCCTAAGGATCGCTTGTGTAGGTGCAAGCTAGACTGAGAACCTAGCAAAACAAACAGGTGTTAAAAGTAGCTGGAGCTGTATTTCTGTTCTCAAAAGTAGTAAGAGAATATAGCATTCTCTGTCATTCTTTACTAATGCACTGGCTCCATCTCCAATGCAAGTCTGTCAAAAAGAATAGGACTTGCCTCTTCTTCTTCTTTTTTCCCCTTTTCTTGCATCAAAGGAGGAAGGATGGCAACTATTAACCTCAACCCTGCAGACACAATCATTTAAGAACGACATGAGGACACAGCTCTCTTTTAGTAGACTGGAACATATCTACCTCAAATAGTTAAGATTAATCTTCAAATTAAACATAAACGCTGTTTATTGTTTCTCTAAACACTCACTTTTAAAACCAATGGCTCTTAAGTTTTTTACTACTATAGAACTATTAAGTGATTATACAGCATAATTTTTCTTCTATGCTCAGGAATCAAGTAGTTGGGACAATACCTGAACAGCTTGTAATTAAACAATATCATGAAAGAAACTTCTCAGTAGACAGCAGAGAACAGCAGAAACAATACATGATTTCCTGAATAAAAAAAGGTAATTTAAAACAGCTGTATTTGAAGTGCCAGAAACTGAAAGTTACTTCTGGAACACACAGGAGATGGGGTGTTTGTAGATGACTCTCAGTGGTACTAACATTATTTCCAAATAATAATTCTAATGATAGTCAACAAACATTTTGTTCCCCAAACAGAAAACTTCAGTGCCAGACATTGTGTAGGGCTGTCTAGTCTTTACATATCATCTTTTCCACCTGTCAGGAAGACACAGCCCTCTGGGAAGAGCTATAATTTCTAGAGTTTTCTAGAATATTTCTAGAGCTACCTTGTATGTGCACTTCATATAGAAAAGCAATTACAGTAAAGCAACTCGGCTATGTAAACTTGGGAGTTTCTCTCAAGTACTTGTTTACTTTTTATACTATGAAAGTACATTCAGATTCTGGGTTACTTGTTTTGGGAGAAATGTCTGGTCATATAAAATTTGGCAAGTTCCGTCTGTGTTGCTTACATTGTTTGCATTCAAATGTCCACCCTTTGCTAATTATTTGGATTCTGCTGAGAAAAAAATATTTGAAATTGATCAGGATGGATACATTTTTCCACTTTTGTTTGCTTTTCTTCTCCTATTACTTTTAAAGCGTTATTCAACAAAAGTTTGTGAAACTGTTACTTTATATCCACATGAATACATAACTCAGTTACATCTTTTGAGAAAGCAAGGAAAACGTGTTTTGAACTACTGTCCCAGGCTTCCAGTTGCACAAAGGTTTTTTATGTTATTTTCTAGCAAAGAAATCATGCAGGCTGTTGGCAAGGACACAGTCCCACACTGATGAAAGGAATACATTAGATTATGAGATCAGCTTGTACTGAACAGAAAGTTACTCAGAAAGAAAACTCTATGAAACAGTCCTTACATAACTTTGATGTGTACCCTGGCTGATATGCTCAGGAAGTTATATCAAGTCCAAACTCTTCCCCACACTGTCTGGCCTCAGAAAATAATTGTTACTTGTACTTGATCCCCCAAGTGACTCAGCATGGCTTCTCACAAAGTAATAATAGTAGAAAAGTCAACTGTGGCTCAGCATCAGTGTTGGTATCTTGAAGCACCACTGAAGGCAGTAAAGGCAATAAAAAATAAACCACCTTGCAAATCACAGTTGGCTCTTCTTCCCACTCAAAGACCATCTGGGACAAGACACAGACTAAGTAAGAACAAGTGATCAATGAGATATGGTGTCTAATAGAGCAGGTAAGGGCGTCTTCCACTGGTCTTCTATGGTCCCCTTGTCCTAAATGTTTAGGTCTAAATAGCTCTTTATTCCAAACGAATAAGAAAAGGTAGTTTTGATAGAATCCATTCTTTTTTTCGTTCAGTGACTAACATGAGAGATGAGACTTCTACTTGCATGTAACATCATATGACCTTAATTTACAAATACCAAAAAATACTTTGCTTACTCTCTTTCTCCAGGATGTAGACATGCTTCTGCCTAGTCCAGAATACACTTAGCAGCAGCAGAAAGCACTGCTAGTGCCTCAAGAGTAAAGAATCCTGGCCAGAAAAATGCAATACAGCTGGGAGTCATACCTCTATACAGAACTGCAAAATCACAAGATGGCTGTGAGTAGAAGGGGCCTCTGGAGGTCATCTCAGTCTGATCTCCCTGCCCAAGCAGAGCCATGCAGAGCAGGCAGCCCACACGTGTCCATGCGGCATGTACACTCCCTTAATAGCCTTTGTTATCAGGACTGATGTAAATCAATCTCATGGAGTTTAGAAAGCAATCCTTTAACAGCTGAATCCTCGCATCAGAAGTCGTGATTGCAAACTGGGATGTCCTACTCTGAGCTGAACTCTTCCCAGTAGGAACAGACTAGAGATGCCCTGGCAAATAAATTCAATTTGTGCATTTCTGGTGAATCACTACATTGTAAGTGTTTACACCTACAGTACTGTACTACTGTAAAAAAATTAGTAGTATTGCTGTTACACTGCAATAGATAGAATGATACAAAAGATGCAATGTAATCCTTTCTTCAAGCAAGACTTCAATCAATAGAAATATATAATCCCCAGAAAGGACATAGTTCCTTAAAAGATGTCTTCATTTTAAGCAGTACCTTACCTCCTCTGTTTAACTAGCAGCTTTTAAACAACTAAGGGTGGCACAGTCTGCTAACAAATGTAGTAAGAACGAACACCTTCTGAAAGAGAAGAGCATACAGTTTCTTTCTCTTTTACAAGCTCTTCATTAACTTACAAGTTAGTTAACTAATGTTTTATCAAAAATGCAGTTTTAAACCTCAGCTTTTGAATCTCCTTCAAGAAGCATTCCCCAAAATGTGGGGAGTGGGGGGAGACAGTGTTTCTGGGAATGGAAGTGTGAGAAGGTTAAGTAACACATTAAAGCAAGAGCTAAATACTCGAGGAACATAGCAGACAAATGAGAGTAGTTAAAAACTCTCTCTCTCTGACACAAAGGAAAATGGAATTACTGGAAAGACTAAATATTGGCAAATCATAGAAACTGTATTTGCCTTTTAACCAGAGCCTGTACGAGAAGACAAAAAAACTTCACTTGATTGCACTAAATGAATTGAAAGAGCATCAGTGTCATAGAAAAAAAACCCAGACTTTTAGAGATAGCCATTTCATATAAGAAAACAACAAGACGAACAAATAATGAAGTTTTTTAAACATATCTGAGGCTTAAGAATAAAACATTCAATTGCTGGGTTCATAGAATACCTTAAAGCAAAATCAAACCCAAAAAACTTAAATACTACTGAAACACTCTGAACTAAAGTTAGAAAAAGCAATCCAAGTATGAGAGAATTGTCAGGCCAGAAGAAAGACTGATTCTAAGTGCTGAAGCAAAGACAAGATGATACTAATTGGATGAGGTTACCAAACCACAAAGTCTGAAAAATATGCAGGCACAAAAAAGTGAGGAGTAAAAAAAGGCACATGAGAGTGATCATTTACAAGAGGCACTATGAAAAATGGAACCATAAATAGTATCCAGCCTATTTGTTTGGAGGTATCACATTTGTAAAAAATAAAAGCATTTTTGAAGATTAGGTACAAAAAAAGCTTCAAGATGCAATCACCTCACACAAAGGGAGGCTACATCCCCATTTACTGGAATGTAGCTACCCTACAACTCTGGGAGCAGGGAAGATACAGCCATAAGCAATTATCTGTGGGAATTGTTTCAGACAGCAGCTGAAGGTGGAAGGTTCCCTTCAGCATAAATGAAACCTTAATATTAACTAGATATACAGTAAGATATAACAGCAGAACCTGTATACAAGTTCCTGTTCTAATGTGCCATTACAGACAAGAATTTCAAGAGCAAATTTGGTCTTGCTGAGCACGAGCAGTCAAATTGCTAAGGGGATGATTTCTGCTGTGCTGCAGTCTATTAATAAGATGAAAGGTCATCCAAAACGCTGAAGACACAGTTTATAACTATTGCAAGAAATAGAATTGCCAAGTTAACCTGTATATCTTTGTGGAGGGTTGGAAAACCTACATATTTTTTAAAAGAATTTCACTACCCTGAAATACTGCCATTACATACTATTCTCTGATTTAAAAAAAAAATCTTAATTGCCAAACACGTCTGTCTATGGCAATGATAGATATTAGACCACAAGTCGATTTGTTTTAGTGTAAATACTTTGAAAAAAATATACTATGTTCAAACTATCCACACTCCAGTGAAAACAGTGCCACAAGAGGAAAATGTGCAACTCATATCTATTGATGAGGAAGAATCCCTTGAAACTCACACTAATATTGGATGGAAAGATGTTTAATTGACCTCTAAGAATTGTGAAACTGACTGTGTAACCCCAGTGTTAAACATTGCTCTGCAATTTTTATAAACATTAGGGGGAAATTATTATTTATAATAATTAGGTACAACATGTTTCTCTCAAGAGTGGTATGAGTTAGGCCTCTCACTGGACTGCATATAACCTTTCAGTTGCTAAATCTGGACTCCTTTGGAAAGGCTCCCATATGATGCGGTAAATAGCTGAGGACAGAGCAACTTAACTTCTCTCACAGATACAAATGAAAAACAGCCTCTAAGTCCTGAAGAAAAGTACTGAGAAGGCTCATGGGACTGACAGCAGTGACTAAAAGCCATTAATAAAATAAGAAGCCCAAAAGGTAAAACACCAACCGAGAGACTAATTTGTTGGTACTTTTGTTGTATCATCTGTCTGCACACAGCTCTTCTCTTGTGAGCAGAGGCAGACTCTCAGAAGAAACTAATTCAACACGGTTGCTCTTACTACCAGCTGCTGGTAGAAAATTAAGAGTGGAGAAACACAGTTCCTTGCCCTGCTCTGCAAAAGCTTTTTTCATCCAGTAGTTACCTCTAATTTAAAAAAAAACTTCTCTTAGATACAAGCTTTGATCCGCAGTTTCTCCTTCACCACAGTCAATGAGCAGGAAGTTCCTGAACATTCCCTTCCTCAATCCATCCACTCAAAAGTACATATCCATAAGAAGAGGCTAAACAAGATTTTTTTAAAAATTAAGTAAGAAGTCAAAGTGAAAAGCTGTCAGTTCAGAAGCCTTGGTATAATGTATTTGGATTATATTTAAATTGGCTTTTGTTTCATTGGCTTGTTTTAATTACCAAGCATCTTAAACAGGCATACCATACAGGATCAGAATCACAAGATTTATAATTTAAAAATACGCAAGGGAAAAATCTTAAACGCATTTTTGAAAACACACATTCATAGCAGCAGTAAACAGATGGAAGAAAATTCCATCATTTAGGTGTCATGGGTGCAAAACCCCACAACTTGTGTAACAGGAGTAAAGCAAGAAGGTGTGCAATAGAAAAAGGAAAAGTAGACCTGAAACAATCATTTTACACAACATTCATAAGCAATATTTTGATATATTTTCCTCCAACCAAGTGTCAAGGCTCTCTGTAATCTTTAAGCATTGCAGGTTCACTTTCACTTGATCATAAATGCTATGGCAAGTTTATGTTTTGGATCTGTCTTCAGTTTATACATCTATCTAACTGAAGCCCAATTTGAACATACAATTCTCAGGATGCCTACAATTCTTTAAATTCTTTTGAAGCATTTAATAAAAATGTAATACTCAGGAAACTTACACCATACACACTACCATCCCGATTCAAACACAGAAATTTCTTCTACAATCCAACACCAACAGTAAGCTGGTTTTTATGAATCAATCTCCTGAAACTTTATGCTTGGAAAGCTGTCATACCTCTGCAAACAGCTGAACAGCAGAGGTTGTACAGTCCCAGCTTAGACCTTCCAGTTTTGCAGTGTGTTTGATCAGTAGAAAGATGGGGAGATAGTACAGAAGAATACACAGTACATGACTCAAATAAGATTAAATTTGACTTTTTGAGAAGTAATGGAAAATTTTACTTAATAGGTAATTTTAATGTTTTCAGAGACACTTTAAACTACTACTGAAGCAATTAAACGCTTGTAACAGGCTGTACTTAGACGTTGAAAACTCTCCTGCAATGCATGTTTTTTAAGAAAAGGTTAAATGGATGTTCACAAAGCATGGATATAACTGATTTTGCCTGAGAGGCTGAAGCTTTATAACATCTTGAAGCCTCCTCCAGCCCTATGTTTCTTTCATTCTGTGAAGAGCTGTAAATCAGGCTTCCAATAAAGGATCTGGAGGGCCAGACATGTGGGAGATGTGACATTAAAAGCTTTGGACGTAGGAATGAGGAAAATACCCTACCTGCTCCCACAACCAGTATCTTGGGCTCACAGCTACTGACACAGTGCAGGAGAGATCTGAAGCGGACATTGAAGTTGAGGAACGCCACCACACAGCCGAGCTTGGCCAGTCCGAACCACACATGGATGAAGTCTGGCTCGTTCCCCATCAGCAAGGCCACCGTGTCTCCCTTCTTCAGAGCCTCGTGCTGCAGGAAGACCTGCGCTATCCTGTTACTCCTCCGGTCCACATCCCGGTAGGTGTGAATGGTCCCTTCGTAGATGAGGAACGGTTTGTGGGGCTGCTTCTCTGCCAGCTTCACAAACTTGTCCAGGACGGTGACAACCCTCCCTTGCAGCCGGTACATTTCCACTCTCAGCCCATAAGTCAACACTTTGAGTAGGTACCTCAGGTCGGCCCAGAAGTAGGGGAAGAGGAGTTTCTGGATGAAGTGCAATGAAAGAATCCCGACGGCAGCCCCCGGCACCCAGGAGGGCGGCACTGGGAGCGGGTAAAGGTCGTCCCAGCCACGCATCTCCCCGCACACGGCCGGGCACACGGCCGGGCAGGGCGCGGAGGCGAAGCACGGGCTGAGGCTCTTCCCGCCCTCTCCTCCTCCACAACGCGACGCGCGGGCCAACACCGCTAAGGACCAAGGGACAAAGGGGAGACAGGGAGCTCCGACGGCGCCCGACGCCCGCCTCAGCCAC
>VZRR01007451.1:268641-295091 GCA_013398015.1 Oreocharis arfaki | reverse complement strand
GGCACGGCACGGCCCGGCAGGAGCCCCCGCCCGCCTCAGCCTCGCCGCACCTGCGGACGGCCTGGCGGGAGCGGCCGGGAGCGCTGCGCTCCCCGCGCTCGGCTGAGGCTGGCGCCGGACACCTTCTCCCCCCTCGGCCCCGGGACTCACGGACAGCGCCGGGCTGCTGCTGCCGGCGAGGCGGCGGCGGCCGCTCCCTGAGCCCGTTGCATAAGGCGCGATCCCCCGCTCACACCCGCCCAGCGGCCGCAGCCCGGGGTTCAGCCCCGGGGAAGGCGGCCGAGCGCAGGAAGCCTCGCCCCGGGTCGAGGCGGCGGCTCAGCGAGCTCCGGGCGCGCTCCCGGCGGGCGGTGGGAGGTGCTGGGGGCAGGTGGTGCCGCCGGCCGGTCCCGCCCCGCGGAGTCGGGGACCCACTGGTCCCCGGCACCCGGCCCCGCCCTCAGGCTCGGCCCCAAAGGAAGGAAGGAGAGATCGCTCTTGAAGAGTTGACCTGTGTTCCCAACTCTCTCTGGTACTGGTTGTTTTTTTTTGCTGTTTTACCACTACAATCGAGGAGATTAAGAATGTACAGGCACAGGTCTGTTATATGAACACTGACTGGACATGCACTGAAAACAAATTCAAGCAAATTAAATAGTGCAAAACTAGATTATGAGTAGATTTCATGCCTTTTTAAAGGCGATACTCTCAGTAGGCTGACAAGGCTTTTTGATACTGCAGTGTTCCTTACTTGGAAAGTGCAGTGGATATGTAAGTTCTGTCCTAGCTAGGTGTACATTTACAGGAAGACAGAAATATTTATGTTTTCAACTGGTGAGAATCGCTGCTTCCAGAAAGACATTCCGTGAGATTACAGAATTCTAGCTTATTTTTCTTAGGTAGAGATAAAGGGCCAGTATTTCAATTTTTTTTAAAGCAACTAATAGGTAGAGTAAATGCTGCATTAACATGTGCCTAACATACAAAAACTCACTGTAGCTATTTGATTGACTGGAGTTTGGTTGGTGTTAACTGCTGCAGAAATGTGCATAAATAATGAATAAAGGGAATAAAAGGCCATGGCTCTTAAGGAAGATGCGTAGTTATGTGTTGATTTGAAGGAAGATAGTAGTTGAAAGACACTCTTGTTTGCAAAGATTGCTTTCAAGAAGGCAGAAAGAAAGCAGAAGGCGAGAAGGTCGATGAAAAGCTCTGGGCTAAGCTGTATAGATGGATGTATCTGGACTCTGTATGGATGAGAGTGAGAGGAAAAGCAATAGGTAATTGATAGAGTACAAAAGTAAGATAAATACAGAATGGCCTGTGGATGAGAGACATATATTTAAAACATACTGTTCTGTGAGCTAAAAATCAGCCAGGCAACATTGCATTTACTAAAGTGACTAATGACCAGTATGTCACCAAAGTCATGTCACGAGAACAGAGAGGAAGAATTTTGTGGTTTAGCTGTTACAAGCGCTGCTAATCCTCAAGAACTGAGACGCTGAGCAAGACCTTGACATAAAGACTCTGCTATTGTGAAATACTTAGTCTCAAAACAAAATTGTGGGTGATCTCTGAATTATTTTCCTGTTAATTCTACAGAGAAATTACATCAATCCTCTCTACTCAGTATCTAAGTTTCTTGTAAACATCAGCAATAACTTACTTCTTGTGTCCTCCTGAAGGGAGACAGGACAGTTCTCTAATGCATGAGTTGTTTTCCAGTAATCATCTGGTCTGTTATGAAAATGGCTAAGACGAGCTAAGAAATGGCAATAGGCAGTGGAAAAGTCACACAACTCGGGTGAAGCCATGCTGGAGTTGGATTCAAACCCTGCCTCTGCCAGGGAATTCCCTGGGGATATTGGATTAATCTCATACCATGTCCCCAAACTGGGTTATTTCGTCAAGCCACATGCCTAACCTTACACCTTAAGGCCCTCTTAGACCCTTGGTTTGATGGTTACACAAGCAACTGTAGATTAAGACATGAGGATCTGCAGTTTCTATTGTAGGCTAAGTGAAATGGTAGCTGATCTAGCACTTAAAGTTAGGAGGTGGATTAGGAATTAGTCAAATTCACCTTCAGTATTTTTCCTCTCTACAGTTTCATTTCTTAATCCAATGGAAATACACGCATATTTTAAATTTTTTTTTTAATAAACAGCATAGAATTTGAATGGCTCACAAAGAAATTAATTTTTTTTTTCTTGTTAGCTAGTTAATATCAGCAATGAAGATGCAATTATCTGCATGCATGGGTTGTTGCACAGTTAAGAGAACATGAGTTGCCATATGCATTGAGTAAGTTGCTGAGAAAAATAGTTGTCTGGGAAAAAATGTATGCTATTATGAGAATAAAATTACTAACATATCATATACTTGCAAGTTGTACATCCATATTGTAAAGAAACCTTAATTAAAACTATTCCAAAGGTTAACTCAGAAAAACCTCTAGAAAGTTCTCATATTTTACATGTAGTGATACTTGTTTTAAAGTAAAAAAACCCCCAAAAGTACGACAAGAAATCACCTGTTCATCAGCTTCTTGTTAAATGTCATGAGCTGGAATCTAATTTACTTTTGGCATTATGTAGGACACATAAACTCATACCACAGGAAAACCACTGAGCCCTGAATTATTTAGTGTGCTGTAATTATTCTGCTCAATTTCACTTGAACAGAAAACATTTTGATGCCCGAGAGTATGCTACGACCCAATAGTGAAATATAAAGGAGTTTAATTTTCTAATGGTAGAACTCATATCTGAGAAGTTGGGGGTTTTTTGTGGTTAAAGATAAAGCATTTCCCTGTAACAAAATCTCAGTATTGCAAGAAAATATGCACTGATTACAGGAATGTTTCTGTAGCGTAAAAACCCTGTAGTTTTGATGTTACCATTTTGGCACATTATGCCTTTTAATATCCAGATAACACAATATCATGCTGTACTTATATTTTATTAACTCTGAACCTGGCTAATATGCCTAAGGGAATTTGCTTGGGCTATTTTAGTGACATAAGTATCAGTTTGGGGTGGGGGGGAAAGTTGTTTTAAATAACGTATTTTAGATTTACAGAGTTTTTGGGTCTCCTGAGGGAAAATGGTAGCATAAATGCTGAAGTGTCATCTATTTTCTAATTTCCTCTTACAGTAATTTTAAAGTAGTGACTTTTTTTTCATATGGAATAGAAGTTTTGAAATTTACAGCAGAAAGAGATTAAATAGGAATGCCTAGGAAAAAAGTGTCTATGACTTAAAAATAGATTCCTGGCTTTTCAGAGTGTCAGAATGCTGAAATATGGAAGAGGAAGAAAACAGCATCATATTCTGAATATTGCCTTCCAGATTGTCCACCACTATTGAATTCTTCCTTTTTTATATTCTAAAATAAACATATTTTAAAATATGTATTCTATTTTAAAATATAATACAGAAGATTAAATAAAAAATAAGAACACCTTGAAAATGTGATTTCCAGGTCTTCACATCTCACTCTTCAATTCCATTCCCATTAAAGTAAAACAATAATATCTAAGTAATTGTGTCTATTAATTTCTAGAGCTTAGCTGTGAAACGTATGTCTAGCAAAGGCTAAAATCTTAAACCTAAAATTAAACAAGTAATAAGCAAACCAGAATTTAATGTCTGAGTGGCCAGTAAGCAAGTCATAATGCTGGAAAAGCCACACAAAACTAACTCCTGACTAACGGGAATTAGGGGAATGAATGGCATAGTCATACTACAGTTATTACAGAGATCTGAGGAGGTAAAGTCTAAAGTTGTTGTCATGGCACAGACCAGACATTACTGAAGTTCTTCATCACAGGAAAGCATTTAGGATTCAAGTCTATGGGAAGTTAAAATTAATTTTTATAATGTTTTGGAATGCTCATCTATTCTGTAGTTGTGTGAGGAAATTAATTTGAAATACTTGCATTATGTAAAGTGTCTTGTCTCAAGTCATTCACTACAGCATGTCAACTGACTTATGTCAGCCTTTCAAAGATGTAGAGAAATATCATCTCAGGTAGATGAAATTTTAGCAGAAAGCTAAAATTAATTATTAATTATTAAAAATAATTATTTTAATTAAAATTAAAAATTATTGAGTTAGATCATTAACGCCCCCCTCCCCCCATTTTATTTTTAATTTTAGCTAGCTTTGAATAGGCTCTAAAGGTAAATTTGTAGTTTTGCCTGAATTCATGAAAATGTATTTGTACTAGGAGCCATATGCATTAGTACCCCAGCAAAATTTAGCCACAAGCTTCCAAAGAAGCATACTGAAATATTCAAATTTTCTCACTCCTAGAACAACTTTGTGGACTGCTGATGGAAGGAGTTCACAACAGTGAGTCTTTTGGTCCTGAAAAGATAGAGTTGAGGTTCAGTCCCACTGTCATCCAGACGTGACCTGAATTAACCAAGCTACCAGTGCATACATTTGAGATGAAACAAGTATATAGAAGGATTTTGCACTGTAGTCTGATAGTCTTGAACCAGTGGTTTTGATTTTACTCATTCCACAGCTCTTGCCGTGCTTATCAGGTATAGGAAACAGCACTGACCTGTCAAAGGGATGCATGCTTTACACGGCTCTTGAGAATAGTTAATTGTTTATAGAGAAAGATGAAATACGAGCCAGAGGAACATTAGAATCTGAATGTAAATCCTTTATAAAGGATATTTTGGCGCTGTCTCAGGTGTAAGGTAAACAAGAGGACTTGAAAGCAAGGCGAAACCCCAGACAGGACATGAACTGAATAGAGAAGGAAACAGACCTCTCAGTATGAAGTGCCATAATTTTCACATTCTTTCAATTGATACTTTGTTGAGCACCAGTTGACTCACGTTGAAAATACTTTAACATTTTTTGAAAGTTCTACCCCTTAATTTTTTTGTTATTCTTAAAATTGTTCTAGACTACCACTGCAGACCATAGCATCCCAATTCAGTTTCCAAGAGATGCCAAATAACAAAAGTGTACTTTTATACAATCTTATCTGGCTTGGATTAGGATACCATTGGAGTCTAGAAGAAATCTTCCAGTGCTTTTCAGGGAAATTTTCTGGCATATTGGCCTGTGTCAAAATAGCATGGAGCAAATGAGGCATGAAAATCATGAGCAAAACTTCAGCTATCTGTAACTGTCTCTAAGAAATCATGTATGAGCTAGATGCCTACCATTTCCATTATTTGCTTCTGCTTTGTGGGTATGTGCTAGGGAGACAAATTTTAATTCAAAAGAAATTCTTTAAAATAAGCATCTTTCAGATCAGGGTGTTTTCAGTAAGTACCAGATGGAATTATTCAGTCTTTTCATGATCATGCTGAATTTCTGGGTGAAAGGGCTGCTGTACTCATCTTTCAAAGGATTAGAACAGGGTGTTTGCCTTCAGGCAAGCAGAAGATAATTTTCAACTTGCCTCTGCTTTCCGAGCTTTCATGTTTTCAACACAGTCACACAGTATGCCAAAGAACATCTGCCCCTTATTTGTGCTTTCATTGTTTCGTGCTTTGATTGCATTAGAAATTTTATCTGATGACCGTGACGAGTATTATCAATGTTATCTGGTATAACAGTTCATTCCTGTGACCTCTTCTTGCCAGAAGTACTTCCCTGTACTTGTACTACCTTGTTGACCCTGTCTCTATGTTTTAACAACTTAGGTCTTCTATATGGAGCAACATTTTCTGAAATACTTTGCCATGTGGTATAACTGGGCTATATGCTAAAATACTGACTTCTTTAAATTCAGCAGCAAAAACTTTCACTCATTTACCTAGCTTTCTTCTCACATGTTCCTTTTCTGTGGTATGGAAATGAAGAGGGAAAACGGCTCTCTTGAAAGCCCAAGAAGCAACTTATAATAGGAGAGGGAGAAAAAAAAAATTAAGGTACTTAAGAGTCACAGGTACTTGTACTTCTCTGCACATGTTTCAGCATTACTGAATCCTGAAACCGCAGTCATTTTGTGGTGCAAGAGACTCATTCCTCAAGCATCTTCTACGTAGATCCTATTCAATGCGACTGTAAATCAAAGTAATCTTGTCTTAAGTCTGCTGGATTGAGCGGCTGTGTTGTTGTGTTAATAACAGAGCTAGTAACAGTTTCTGGCACATATGAATTTTGCTTGCTTGAAGCAATATTTGACATGCTCTTTGTGCTCCCCTTTTTTCCTGGTGTTCCCCTTTCCCCCTTCACCAGGCAGCTTACTTTGCAAGACAATGGAGAGAAAACCCCCATTTCCTATTCCTATGGCTCCATTGTACATTGTCAGTGTCACCGAGCAGCAACAGCAGACCTACTCAACCAGTTGGGCAACAAAAGAGGTGCTGAGGATGTCCCCAACGCAGGCAGAAGCACCCTCCCAGAGGGCAGTCTGGCTGTGCCTGAACACATCGTGGTCTGGGGCGCTTCAATGCAGGGGCTGCCAGCAGTCCCAGACAAGGCAGGGTAGTGGATCAGGTCCAGGATGGGAGATGAGGCCAGAGGTAGGACTAGGGACTATGATAGGACAATGTCCATCCACAAGGCAGGACAACTCAGTTCAGGTAAGTGTGGCTGCCCAGCCCTGAACTTAGACCCTTTGGGTGGAGGGAAGAACATCTCAAGTGATTGCTGGTCAGGGCCATTACGGCAAATTTACGTCACTACCTGTTACTTGACCCTCGAAGGTTCTAAGAAGCTGGTGGAGCCTCATCTCTTTGGCAGTTTTCTAAAAAGTGTTTCTGAAAAAAAAGCCTTTTTAATGTACATTCAGGTAACCTGTCATATGAACTGCAGATGAGATCTGTCAGATTCAATCACTTCGACTGATAAACCTCATGAGGCTAATGGGGAACAAATGCAGGAAAAAGGTTAACAAGAAACAAATAAGGTATCTGACTAAATCAGATACTTTACATTTATGTGATATAGTCACTCCTACATGCAAAAAAAAATCGTTTGTGTGTGTCATTTTATGGTGTTTGTAAGACTTAAGCCATGAACATTCAGACAAATTGGCCATTTTCTTAGTCTCTAACTGCCTGGGGTGTGTCTGTGTTATTAAGTGGTTATCTTAAAATGAGGAGGTAAGTATGTAGGTATCTTCAAATACTAGTCTGGCAATAAAAGAAAAAAAGAACACGGTAACCACAAGGCAAGTATAGACACTTTTGAAATCAGCATTATGTGAGTAAATAGTTATGCTTTTATTTCTGGAATGGACTTTCTTGCCAAAAACTTCATCTGGATAGAGTTGAATAACTTTTTATATCTATATGAATGATCTTCTTGCAAAATGTTTTCGTGCCAAGGTGTTGAAATTTTTAAGGATATGTCTGGGTGCAGGGGCCATTTTTTTATAAATGACTTGCTGAAATCTATATTAGTAGCCTGTTGTACACTAGTCCATTAACCACCTAATAATAATTGTCCTATTGGCTATTTGCAGCTTCATAGTTCTGTCTCAGTGGTGTTAACAGACCACCTGCAGCATGAGTGTTAGTGGTCAGTGATGTACTAATAAATGTCAAGATAATCCCACTTTGTCTTCTCTCCACTGGAACACTGTTTGCTGAGGTACCACTGTGTTGACAGCATTGAAAATGGCTTTAACATAAGGTAGTGTGAGCTCTACTTTCCACTGAAAGCAAAAGGAATTCTGGAAGATTTCTCCAGGTCAGCTGATCGTGGAATGATGTACAAAAATGACCAGCCAAAATGGTCTCACTGGAATAATTTTTTGTAAGTATGTCGTCCTACCTCTCCATCTGTCTGCAAACCATGCTAACTGAAAACTAACAGCCTGGGGAAATCAGCTTACAAGTTGCTTTTGCAATTGCTACCTTATGTCAAGGTAGGAACGTTTTTGCCTGACTAGCTTGTGTAATAATCAAAACAGACAATTGCCTAGCTGGAGCAAGAAAAAACACAAACTGCAGAAGAGTTTCACTTTTGTGATGGCAGTGACTACAGCAGTCTGCCTAGACAGCACAGGCTCAGGCATGAGCAATAGGTCTCTTCTACCATGCATTCTTTTCTGTAAGCAGCTCAATGAAGACCCCTTGCCTGTTAAAACAGTAAAACATAAGGGGTGCTTACTTTTTTTCTCTTTTTTTTCTTTTTTTTTTTTTTTTAGACATCTTCTGACAATGGGGGCAAGAAAGAATGAAGATAAACAAGGGGGAAGGAGCAGTAGGAAGGACAGAGATGTGCTGCACACCTTGTCCTCTTTCCTGTGCCCTATCCTTCAGCATTACTTTGCTTTCCAAAGGTTGTGAGAACTCAAGGAAGGGCAGTGGTGGTAAGGAGAGAAACAACACTTCATAGTTACACCATAAGGCTTAAGAGTTATTCCAACTTTCATACTGACTATTTGTTTTCCTGAAATTAACGTTCAGAAGTCATTTCTATGCCTATACACTTCAGAATTAAAGTATTTGTTTGCATCAATTTTTCTGCAGGGCTTTAAAGCCTTATTCATTTTGGGCTCTTACCTTGCAATGTGAAAAAGCTTGTGTCTGGTAAAACCCCTTTTCTAAAGGAGTTTTGACTGTACTCACAATTTGGTTACTCCATATTTCTTTGTGTTTATTTAATAACAAAATTATTTAATTTTTGTGCTTTGCAAATACCATATTCATAAACTAGTGGTTAGTGAAGTATTTTGAGAAAGGTTACCATAGTAATTTTTAGTAAAAATTTGAGACTCATCTCCTCGAAGTTTCAAAACCAGAAAAATTATGTGTGAGGTATCTCTAAATATAACGTAGGTAAAGGATCAGCCATTTAACAGGCTTCTCTACTAAGGGTTCCACAATGAACAGTTCAGTTATTTTCAAACTGGTTTTCAACACAGAGTGTATTTTTAAAGTATTGTCGGTTGAAATTGCTAAATACTGCTGCATGTGTAGAAGAGCCCTTTGACAGGTCTGGCAGAAGATAATATAAAGACTTATTGCTAAATAAAATTATCTTCACTTTGTCCTTCCAACAGGCAGACTCCAAATGTTCATTTACTGTCTCTAACACTCAGAAGCAGAATAAGCCACATCATCATCCCTATCATGTTTCTCACAAACCCCACTGTAAGGCTGTGTGAGTATCTCTGTCTCTGAAGGCCCTTAACCTCTTTGCCACACTGTTGTTGCTCCTCTTTCTGAAAAATATCTCAGGCTTCGAGGCAAACTATAAAATGATTAGGGTGTTTTGTAATGGAAGTGGTACTTGTGTTAAGATTATCTCACTCTGTTCATTTTTACCGTGTCCTTGTCAATACCACATATTTAAAATTTATGGCCCAATGTGGCAAGTTTATTGATATTGGTGTTTTCATCATCATTAGTTTCTTGTTTTCCTGATCTTCTTATTGAGGTAAGTAGATCCATGCTACCGTTTTGTCTTTCTTTTTCGTTATGTCCAGAGGTAAAAGCACCGAGATTTTTTGATTTAAAGATTCCCTTTATTGTAATTTACATAAAATGCATATGTATTGTTCATATTTATGTGGCAATGTAGCTGTCCAACTAACAGGAAGTAAAAAGTATGTAGAAAATAACCTTCTACCCAGAGCAAGAGTTTCATATCATCTGTTTCATACAAGTAAATAACAGTAGTTTTTATCAATGTAGGAAGTTTTGTACTGCTAATCCTTGCAATTCTGTTTATAATTTAAGGTCTGGATTGTAGGATATTATGTGTCTTAAAGAGGTAACCTATGCTGGATATTGTTTTAGAACATAATCTACATTTCTTCAGCACTTTTATTTCAAGAGCTACAACTGACCCCATATGCAGAAATGTGTGAGGTCTAAGATACAGACAATACCAAAGACAAAATCAGTATCTATTATTAAATGGGCCCAAAACTTCATATAGCAATTGTTATTTTTATAATGGCCAAGAAAAAAAAATGAAATAAGTTAGTTATTTTGGAAAAATTTCTAAACTTGATGACAGTGTTGCTTTCAGAAAATGTTTTGGGGAAATTTTTTAATTCCTATGTGGAGGATAAATGAGTATGATAATATACCTGTGTAGCAAAAAAGTAATAGGAGCCATGTTGCTACCAGATTTCTGGTATTTAAAAGGCTATGAATCACTTTATAAACACTTTGCTTTACTCATTATTCCACATTCCAGGGTGATCTAGTTTAAAAATAACTGTGTATGTAGTTATTTACAATAGAGAATGCCAACATGGTTTAATTTAAATATATTCCTCCAAGGGTTTTAGAAGAAATCTTTGGTGAGTTAAATTGAATTTGGTAAAATTCAAGTAAATACTCCAAGCAAAAACAAAACTCAAGAAAAAAAACAAAAAAAAAGTTGTTAAAACAAACACTAAAGCAAGCATTATCCAACATTAAACACACTCTAATATATAAAATATCCCCATGTTTTTTAATTTTTGAAGTGTTCAGTCCACATACCAAGAAATATGGATCAGTTTAAAACTCACATTCACCTTTCTCTTTGACTTGAGGATTTTCAGATACACAGATATTGATATATCTGTAGGACCTCTAAAGATAGTATAAATAGGATTCTTGAATGGAGGCTTTAGTAAACTAAAGAAATATCAAACACTTTACTTCAAAAAATCTTTCATTATGTCTGTTTGGGATTAGCCTATCTGCAATTAGGGAAAGATGATCCCTCATCTTAAAACTTTCAAATCTTTGATTTGTACTCTTTCAGAATATTTAGCTACTAACAGGTCAGAATACTTGGAATGAGATTTGCTCACCCCTATTCCTCTCTGCTGTGTGTGAAGAACAACATTAATATATTCCCAGCAGCTTCCTTTGATGTTTACTGTCAAAGTTTAATCATGGTGTGTATGATAAAAGGTGCCTTATCGTTACTCTTCAAAACAGCATAGATTTTTTTTTTTAACAAGATGCAAAGGAACATTTTAGGCTTTTTCTTCTCAATACAAATATTTTTTTCTGCTTCTAAGATACGATTTTTCTTTAAAGCTTTTAAAACCACCTGTATTTGTGTTGCTTCTGACTTAAAATAGCACATTCTGTATAATATGCCAACAGTAACAGAATTCTCTTTTTTGATTTCTGTAACTGTTCTTTTAATTAAAACCCTATTTGTAGAAAGCTTTAGAAGAAGTCAAACTTTTTTGACATGTGTAAAAATTTTATAGTTAATCTAGTCCAAGCAAAGAAAACAGAACAATTGTTTTTAGGCCTGAGGGAACACTGGTAATGCCAGATAAAATTAGCAGTGCATAGAATGGGGATAAGAATGCCATGCAACCTTCCAGTTGTCCCCGAACTTTCTTAACATTAGCCTGTTTTTTGGCAGTTGGTTTACCTGCTTGAGGCGTTGAGCTCCTGCCCTGCCTAATACCTCCACAGGTCAAAAACTTCTCAGGTTTCAGGGTGTGCAAGGTTTCCAGGTGCCTGTGCTGCTTAGCTGTTAAGACGCCAGATATTTGTGGCTGGATATTAACAAACTTCTACTTCAGTATCTCCTAGAGGAATGAGTGGGAGGGCTGGTTTTTCTTTTAACGCCTTCCTTACCTTATGTAATATTCTGTCTTTGAGCTGATCTCCCAGAGAACATTTTGAATATTTAACTTGCTTTTCAACTCAAAAAAGAACAGATTTATTCATGGGCAGTGATAGTTCCTGTGCAAGTTAAATCATGTACAGGGAAAAGTAGAATGATGAACTTATGGTGCTGCACATCAGCCCAAATACAAGGATTCTCTGAAGGCTGCAGGACTGCCCTGTGCATGACACCATCTTGGGCAGGAGCACTGATGGTAGGAAATGTATTCAGCTGCTGAGCAGGACAGACTGCAGATCCTGATCAGCACTGAGGTGGTATATTGGAAAAAGTGACCAGTGGCAAGAACAAGCTCTAAATCTTAAAAGTATAAATTTTAAAAGTTTCTTGAGAGAAAAAATGGCAAGATACGTCTTTGCCAAATAGTTTGCTTACATTCAAGTCACAGCTATCTCTTTCTGTCCTTCTGATGCACAAGCTTAACACAAGGCAGCATTAAGGTGATAGACTGAATCACTTGTGGTATGTACAGACATTTATGTAAATACTGCTTTGGTTCATATATTCAGATATTAACAAACTTACTTCTGAACTTCTTTCCAGAGATGATTTTTTTTGGTCCTGGCATGGTGAAAGAATGTAAGTATCACTTTCCTTTTTCAGATCTCAAAAAAGAGTCAGCATTATTAGCAAATTAAAAAAAAAAAAAGTCCTGGTATCCTTGGACTTCCAGGCTTTGAATAAAGAAATTAGTGCCCTCCCTATTTACTGTTGAAATTGTTAATGTGTGAAGTACTTTTCTGTCTTTTATAGGACTTTTTTCCTATTGCTAGAAATATTGTGGTCTGCATATGAAATATGAAGTCCCTCAATTTCTTTAAGGGAAGGGTCTTCTTATTTGATAGGGCACAGTTGTTTCACACCCATCTGTGACATGGGCTACTAAACTATATATTTAAAAGCTTTTCAGTAGTAAAAATTCTTATTATAATATTTGGCATTAATTTCTGTAATGGTGATTTGACTCTGGTTTAAACACTAAGGTTCAACTATTGTAATTTGTTTAAGGCTTTTGTACAGTCCGTGACAACATTCCTTTGTGAAAGTAAGTTTCTTAAGTAATATAATTTTCAAAATTGTATGCATGTCTTCCTCCATAACAAAAGCAAAGTCATCTATACAGGAACTTGAAATAACAAATGAAGACATATTACCGATACAGTTTTGAACTGGGTGTTCACTGATACAAGAAAGAAACAATGCAAAAAACCCAGACAAGATGCCAAAGTCTGATACCATTTATGGAAAGTACCGAAGGAGAAAGAGAAAACATTAACGAAAGATTAACACTGGGAGGTGACTGAAGGCTTCGAACTGTGAAGCAGATGAAAGTGTATGGAAAAATGCCCGACTCTGCCATCTGTTTCTATTCTTACCACAATAACCTTACATATCTTGAGTTTTGGCAGGTCACCTAGACCTTATTGATGCATACAGAGGAGATTACTTTTAGTCCTGAGATAAAATTCCTCTTGTTTTTGAACAAAAATACAAAGCATAGCGTGGGAAGAGGCCAAAAGAAGTCATCTAGTATGTCTTCACTTCAAAAGATATTTGACAGTAAATGAAGTATACCTGATATTTATTTCACCAACACGTAGAGCTTGTGAGAAGAACACATGACACCAATCCCTGTGCCCTGTGTGAAGGTACATGGTTTCCTGTGAATGCTGACCATGGCTGGATGACTACTTTTTATGAAGTACAGTAAAATGTTCTCAACTAACTCCATAAAGAGCTATGCAGTGGCTAGAAGCTTAGGGCACATCTGAGATGATTTTTTTGAAACAACTTCCAACAACATTTATTTCACAACCTCCTCAGCAATCTAAGAATTCCTATTGAAAGTGTTTCACAATGCCCAGCTCTCTTTACCTTCAAAGTATTGTTTGGTTCTCTGTTCAGACATTGAGAGCTCTTCACCCAGAGATATTTATATGCTGAAGCAGGCTCTGCTGCTCACAAAAGTGTATGTTCATTTTCTGCCTTTGCAGGCCCAAAGGAGAGTGAAGGGAGACCCATGTGCAAATGAAGTCCTTTTGAGGACTTTTACATCACTGCTTTCTGTACATCTGATTTAGGTGCAACTCAAAGCACTCAGGTTTGAACACTTTTATCATTAGTAGAAAGAGACTGGCATTTCCAGAGGCAGCTGCCATGCTCAATTAGGTGGGTGGTATGTACTGTTGCTGCTAGAGGTAATTAAAATAACCCGTTAGCATTTCTGGTTGTATCTTCATGGAGGAATGCAAACATAGCTGAATTCCCCTCCATGCTCTACACTATTCTGGAAGCTCTCAGACTTGCAGAAAGAACCAGGTTTTGTGCAGGTCAAATCATCTTAGCTATTGTGCTTCATACCCAGGGTAACCTCATTGGGATCTTGCTTTATGCAGCCTGCTGGAGAAAAAACAACCTTGGTTTGCATGTGTTGGCTCTCTAAGTCATGTCCTTTGATTTGACCACTCTAGCTAACACAGCCTTCTCTTTACAAAGTTGCTGATTAGGTATTTTCCTCTTGTGTAGGTACAATTTCTTCTTTATTGAATTTAGTTCCTTACACATTTTGTATCTTACTGCCTCCCTAGTTTATCAAGACATTTGTACAGATAGTGAAAAAAGTACTGGTGCCTTAATAAACATACTGGGTAGCTCCACCATTGATGGAGAGGAATTTATTAGCATATATTTTGTTCCTTAAACCAGAAATTAAATTAAAACTTTGAACTGAACTGTAAACAAAAGAGATGTAATTTCTTTTCTAAGGCATTTTGAAAACATTTTAAAACTTTTAGGTGGAGTGAGGAGGGACATAATTTGCTCTTCACATGTGCAAATGAATAAGCTACTGGCTTTTAATTGTGAAACCAGGAGCAGAATTGTTGTCTTGTGCTCTTCTTCATTTTATCTTTTTTTCTGAGGACTGAATGTTGGAAAATAATTGACTATAGAGAGGAAAAGGGTAAGGAAGAATGGAGACATTAACGGGCAGACAGTGTACTGTAATATATCTTCATAGTGAGAATAAAGCCAGATTAGTGAACAGACTTTTCTCTGAGCTTCCTGGAGCCTTTTAATATTATCCTTATAATTAGAAAATAATTATATCCTGGGCTGCATTAGGAGGAGCATTGCCAGCAGGCCAAGTGAGATTCTTCTTCCCTGTTCCTCAGCACTGTTGATGTCACACCTGTAATGCTGAGTCTAGTTGTGAGCACATGGAGAGTGTTTTGGGTACTGGGGGGAGTTCATGCCAGCAGGAAGATCTTTATGGATGTTTATTTCCTATGAGGAAAAGCTGAACGAGCTGGGACTGTTTAGTCTGGAGAAGGAAAACTCTAGGGGAATCACCTCACTGTGTACAAATACCTGAAGGCAGTGTGTACAGAAGGTGGAGCTAGGATATTATCAGTTGTGCCCAGTGACAGGACAAGAGGCAATGGGCACCTACTGAAGCACAGGAGGCTCCTCCTGAACGTTAATATGTTAATATTAACAATAACAACACCAGGAAAATGTTGGGGTTTTTTTATCTGAGGCTGACCAAACACTGGTGCAGGTTGCTCAGAGTGGTGTTGAGTCTCCCACTTTGGAGATGATCAAAAGCCAGCCGGGCAGCTGGCTTCAGGTGCTTCTTGGACCAGAAGATATCCAGAGCCTTCCAACCTCAACCATTCTGTGATTAAAAATCAGGCTGCTGCTGTTTTATCGAATTCTGTGCATGGAAGTACCAGAGAAGGCAGGCAGCATGAGTAATGTTCAGAAATGCTACCACCTTGTGGTGACTGAAATGACTGAACATACTGATAGTGCTCTGAAACTCAGCTCCTTACCCACATGGTCTGTAATTAACTGTAGTGTCCACACGCCTTCTGAAACAAGCTTTCGAAGTGTTTTTGTGGTTCCTCAGTACTATTGAAGTAATTTCTTTCAGTAGATTACTTTGGTTTAATTAATTTGCAACAAGCAATCAGAAAAGCATCTGCATTATGTTCTTATTCATCTGGTTTAGATAGTCCTGCAAGGAACAGGGAGCTGAACTCAATGATCCTTATGGATCTCTTCCAACTTAAAATATTCTATTCTATGACTGTGTTCTATAATACTATTCTATAATAAATGATCTACAGCTTAGTGGCATACAAATTATTTTTTAAAATTAAAATTAAGGATGTTTTGAAGGACTCTATGACCCTCAGAAAGACCCTCAAAGCAGAGTAAAAAGATTCTTTGCTGTGAAGAGCTTACAGCTGATGTGCACGTTTTAAGGTTATATGATAACCTGAATGTAGTGACTTGATAGCAGTCTGTCTTTTATAATGCTTGGTAAGGACTCACTATCACTCTCATGGCACTAACTCTTATGTCTTTATCTGTTCATACAAGCCCTCTCCGTAACTCAGGAGATTTTACTTCATTAGAAAAGTCACATGAAAATTATATTTTACAAAAAATTTACCTAGTTTGGGGTTCTTGATTACAGTGTGTAGAAAACTAAGCCAAAATCTTCTAATATTACAGCTAAATGTGACCTACAGTTAATATAAAATTATTTAGTGGCCAGTTCGTTTCACTTGATTTAATGTGCAGCATAGTTTATTGAAAGCAGTCTGGTATATTTAGGTGCAATATTTATTATTCAAGTGCATTACTATAGCTACAAATGTGTGTTATATTTGAAGCTTTTTCTATAGCTTTATAAACAAAAAATGATGCCTTTTTTTTTTTTTTTTTTAAGACGACTGTCACCTGTAGACTTAGGAGTATTTTTCTGGAGATCAGTAAATTTATATGGATAACATAACAAATACCACTGCTCTTTCAAAATCTCACTCCAAGTTCAGAAACCTCATATCTCATGGGAGATGACAATGTGCCCTGCGTGAAGGTAGTATTAGTTATTATTATTATTACTGTTATTATTATTACCAGTTACTGTGTTTCAATGTGTTACCGCAGTAGTGGCAGTATTAGCACTGGTAGGGACAGAACAGACTGCAAACCAAGAGAAAGTAAGTCCCATCCTTGGGAAATATCTAACCACACACCTCTGCGAAACGGGCTCCAAACAGGACAAGAACTAGCTTAATACAATACCTATTTTATCTGTCCAGACAAAAGGTCACGTGAATTCAGGGAAATACGCAGTAGAATACACAGCAGACAGGTTTTTCCCTCACAGAAGTGTGGAGTTGTTTAATTTTTAAATGTAATCAGATATGTGCAGTCAATGCAAGTACATCCAGCAGGTGTGCTAATGTTATATTCTCTGATCTGCTTCTTCCTGCAAAACTTAATAGCACCTTTTAACAGGGCCTAGGTATTCACTTGCAGAAAAAGCTGGAACTTACAGTCATTGCAGCCCAGTTTTCATGAGAACTTTCAGCAATACAGCAACTGGTAAGTAAAGGAACAAACTATGTGCCAGAAGTGATGAATTCTTGCAAAGAGTTTATCTGTGTTAGTTCTGCTGAAAGTTGTGGAAAATAATGACCACTAAATGCTACAACTGTATTTTGACATTGAATGTTTATTTTCTACAAAAAATTGATCCTGAGCATCACATTAAATATTGTAATCAAACATTACATCATATAATTAACAAACATTGAACTGTAGTCTATATGCAATGCTTGTGCAGTATTTTGGTTATGTTTCTGACTGCCTGTTTGGTATTTTATTAATACCTAGGACATTATTAATCTAATAATTTATGCAGTTTAAAAGCAGAATCATTATTATGATCTAAAAAAGTAAAATATTCAGCTAACTTAAGGCACTGGTGGCCTAGACAAAAAGAATTAGTATCAGTGAGAAAGGTAAAATAATGTGTAAGCAATTGCTGTACTGCAGTTTTTCAAGTGCCAATTCATGAGCAAGTTGGTCTGCACACAATAGTCAGGGTCGAGAGCAGAAGTGGATATAAAATGATCTAATTTAAAATGTGGCTTACCTTAAGGGAAAAGTTCAAAACAGAATGTTCTCAAGCATTGTTACCACTTTTACAATGTTTTCAAGGTAGCAAACCCTTCATTTTGTTCTCTTGCTGAAACAGGCCACGGTTTAGCTCTTATTTGTTTTTCTCTCTCGATCTGTAACATGCCTGATTTCCTCTTCACACTGCTACTCCCATCTCCACAATTCCCAGATCATTTAGGTTTTGGCTCCTGAGCTCAGTCTGCCATTAAGTTTGCCAGTTCATTTTCTCATTTGGCAACACTTGTGATACAAAGCACACATAGACGACTCAGCCATTTCACACAGACGCTGAGTAGCTGCCAGATGGTAATAGCATTCCATCATCCCCAAGCAAAACTGTTTCAAACTGAATAGCTAGCAGGAATATTTCTTGGTAACTACATAAAAACTTGCAATAGTAAGATTAAATGTTTAGTAAACAGCTATTATTTAAAATGTATTAGGAATACAGGTTCCTGAGATCTTCCATTTAAATGACTCCTTGATGTTACATTAATAAAGTCAGGCTTTTCTACACAGAAATAGAAGTTTGGGGGAAAAAAACAACAAAAAGACCCAAAACAAATACAAGAACTCCTCAACATAACAGAACAGAAGTAATGCAAAAATTAAATAACTTCCTGTATACTCTTAGAAACCTCTTCCTAATGTATTTCTGCAAACAAGAAATTAAGTTAGCCAAAATCAAGTTAAAAATACTGTCTTGGAGCCACAGGCAATGCGAGTTCTTTGCATCATTGTTGCTGGGCCCCTGCATTTCTTCTAGAGTCAAGCCAGAGGTTAAGAATAATGACTTTCAGTGTGTCTGTTTTTCACAAACCCAACTAACTATAGTTGCAAGCCATATTAGAAAGAGCCTACATATGGACTGCTGGAAACCTTTCAAGGCCGATTTTATCTTATATCCAGTTTTGCATGAAAATTTCTTTTTTTTGCTTGTCTTTTTCGATTAGGATGAATATTTTCTCAAGACATTTTTCTACCAACCACCCCCTCAACCCGAGGAGGGACTTCATTTTTTGTCCACTCAATAAGTTTTATTTTGATTTTTTAAAAATTGATTTTACCTCTTTCAAATGGAATTTCCACATGTGTAAATTTATTTTTATTTTATTAATTTATTTTAAATAATTAATTTTAAAATTAATTTTAATTAATTAGTACCGAGAGAATGCATGTAAGCTTCCTTCAATTAGCTCCCGGCACCGTCGCTCGGACATAGCAATAAACCCTGGGATACGGGAATCGCCCGGCAACCATTGCCGCAGGAAAGGGAATCGGTGTGACCGGCGGTCCCCGTGCTGGCATCGCTCCGCCAAGCTCCGGGTGAGAGCGGCCGGTCCTCCCGCACCGCGGGACTGCGGCTCCTGGGGTGACGCTGCGGCACCGGACAAAAAACACTTCCCCGCTCTCTACGTGCGCCTTCCGAGGGACTTCAACCACGCACACACACACACTCCCCCGCAGGAATGTCACCAAATCTGAACAAAATGCTGCCTCAGCGGAGGGGCTCGAGTCCACCCTTAGGACTGATACTAGATCTACTCCGGAAATTTGAACACGCACCCTTTGGCTCCTCCCTGCTCCGAAGATCCCGGGTGAAACGGGGACTGTCGCAGCTGGGACCGCAGCCCCTTCGCAGCGGGCGGCTCCAGTGACCCGACGGCTGTCCCGCGTGGCTCCCTGCACACCCCACACTCCCCTAGTCTGACCAGTTCCTCTCACCGGCTCGGCCGCAGGTTTTCCGTAGCGCATTCCCAGACCACTCGCCTCTTGGAGCGTTTTTTATCGTGGTGCAGCGACACGAGGACGGCTCGAGCTGCTGCGCGCATTCCAATGCTGGTGTTTAGTGCGGGGTCTCTCCGTGTCCACTGGCTCCTGCAGAGTCTCGGGATGCTCTCCCCCTCATCCTCACCCCGCAGGGCCCGTGCCCTTCGTTAGAGGCAGAGTCCTCCCCCATTCCCGGCTGGCTTCCTGCCATCCAGGGCACAGCCTGCGGCTGGCACCGGCAGCTTGCACACCGAGCTACCTGCACTGGGGGTGTTTGTCTGAGCCCCCAGCGGGCAGGCTCTACTTGCATACCGACACACACAGCAAAATAGGCATTTATTAAGCATCACAGTGCAACCAGCTGTTTACAAGAATAGTAAACAAACACTTGCAACCAAACCACAGCCTGTGCAACTCCTGTTCGCGCTGGCAGGCCAGGGCTACATTTCCGAAAATATATCAGAAATCAATCACAAAAAGCTCCACTGAAATGAAGCAAAGCATTGTAAATATGAATTAATCAGTATGAAGGGCCAAAAAAGGCTGCCTGGAAGTCTCCGCTTGACCTCATGTGAAGAAATATTTTCATAGAGCTACCTTCTTCCACCATTCCTCTTAAAACTACATTAATTGCTTTTGATTGGAGACATATGAGGGATTTTTTTTTTCTGAAAGCACCTGAAAAGAGTCAGGATTAGGGGAAGAAAACAGCCCGGTGATCAGCACAGACAAATGTGGCCACAGGTGCCCTCGGCTTGCTGAGTGTCTAAAGGATTTCGATGGAAAGGGTGGTCGGAGCTACCCGGGCGCGGGGGTGGGTCAGTCAGCACGGCTGGTCGCCGCTTCCTCGTGTCCTATTTTAGGGAGCCTGGGGTGGCTCCCAGCGATGGAGCCGCGTGATGCTGGTCAGCTGGCCTGAGGAGGAAGTCCCGTGCGGGAAGCGCTGTGACGCTGGCATTCCCGGCTCGCAGCCGCCGTGGCAGGCTGGAGATCCTGCCGGGGAACGCCAGAGGGCAGCCTTGCCTGTGCCGGAGCGTGCCTCCGGGGACGGCGCGCTGGCGTCCCCACGGCCAGCCTTGCGCGGCGGTCCCAGCGCCCTGCTCTGCGATCTGTTCTCATCAGGCACGGCAAGGGAAGGGCAGCGTGGAATTCAACCGTCCTGTTTTGTTTAGGAACTGCAGTCCGTTGGTAGGGTGGGAGGTTATTTTTATTTGTTTTGATCGATCCTTGTGTTTTCAAGGTTTAGCCTTGTCTGCCCTGGCAGGGCATGCAGGACAGCCGACAGGGAGTTTATGGATTCAGGTTCTTGTGAGTTGTACAGCTCTACTGTGTACACATGAGTATGTTTCTCGGGTTTTTATTGCAAGGATTGACGTTGCTTGCTATGTCTGCTTACATGCTTTATCTACAATATGTATTTATACATGAACATAAACTACACTTACTTATGTAGTTCTTTACTATGTGAGCAGAGGAGGAGGGTGTTTGTGATGAGCCAATCATAAGATCATTTTACTCCTTCCACAGGATAGATTTTTTTTTTTAAGTGTTGTGATTTTTTTTTTTTTTAAATGTCTGTTTTGAAGAGATTCAGTTTTCAGTCAAAAAGTGAGTTGGGCAAGATACTCCCAAAAAGAGAGGTTTTGGATCATGACCACAGTCAAGGCTAAGGCTAAGAAATAACCATGTGAGGCTGCAGGACCAGGTTGTATGTTAACCAGAACCTACACCTACAGATCCACTGCAATAGTCCCTGTGCCATCACTGCCTGTCTTACTCACCTGCACAATGCAATGGGAAATTCAATGTAAAACTCTAAAACCATAAAAACCCAAAACTTTTTAAGGAACAAATCTTACTGAATCCCTTTGTATGAAAAGGTATGCATATATTTATATACATCCATTAAAAATACTTTACCTACAGAAGTCTTTCATTTTTCTTTTGCATTAATTGAACTGAGCTGTCAATTGATACCATTAAGTTTTCCATCTCCAAAATACAGTTATACCCTGATGGAGGTTTTTGTTATATTACTCCATTAGGAGGGATGTCTGGTCAGCTGCATTTCTCAGGAGAGATGCCATTGGACTCCTGGGAAATTAGTAACTGGAAGTGAGACAGAAATAAAGAGCAGCGATGCCATTAACTCTTTGAACATGTGCTGCCCTTCAGGCTTTGGAAGGAGATAGGCCTGTTCAGATCTTTTAAAGGCAGTGAAAAGTCTTGTCACTGGTAACTTCCACTGCCAAGTACATCATTTCTGAAGATGCACTCTAACAGGAAGCACCACTTTGCAACTACTTTGAATGAAGCACATTTCTGTTTTCAAAAATTTCTTTCCCAACTAAAGTCAGAATTACATATTGTAAAGCAGTGGTCCCTGGTCCTTCATCTGACCTCTCAGACAACCAGAGGTCTTAATATATCCTCAACAGGCTATTCCTGCAGTTACCAGGTACCTGTCCATCATCTGAACAAAAAAACCCCAACAAACACAGTGCCAGCAGTAGGCATCACGCTCATTGACAGGCTTCTTCCACAAGTCCAGAGGAGTGCCACAAAAACGATGAGAGGGTTGAAATATCTCTCCTATGAAGAAAGAATGAGAGAACTAAGGTTCTTCAGTGTGGAGAAGAGGAGGTTCCAGAGAGATTTGAGAGCAGCTTTCCAGTACCTAAAGGGTACCCTACAAGAAAGGTGGAGAGGGAATTTTTACATGGGCATGTAGGGACAGAACACAAAGGGATGGCTTCACACTTACAGAAGGCACGCTTAGATTAAATATAAGGGACTCTTAGAGTTCTAAAAGGATCCTAGGATAACCTGAGTTGGAAGGGGACCACAATGATTGAGTCCAACTCCTGGCCCTGCACAACACATCCTGAGAGTCACACCATGTGCCTGAGAGCATTGTCCAAACACTTCTTGAGCTCTGCCAGGCTGATGCTGTGACCACCTTCCTGGGGAGCCTGTTCCCAACAGGCATAACCACCCACTGGGTGAAGAATATTTTCGTGGTATCCAACCTAAACCTCTCCAGACAAAACTTCAGGCCATTCCCTTGAGTCCTGTCATGGTCACCACAGAGAAGAGATCTGCCTCTGCTCCTCCTCCTTCTCCTCACGAAGAAGTTGCATTCTGGTATGCATCTTCTTCTCTCAGCTGACATAAGCAAGTTACCTCAGCTGCTCTTGTATGGCTTCTCCTCTCAACCTTTCATCATCTTCATAGCTCTCCTTTGGACACTCTTCAACAACTTAATATATTTTTTATGTTGTAGCACCCAAACTGCCCCCAGCACTCAAGGTGAGGCTGCCCCAGTGCAGAGTAGAGCAGGACAATCCCCTCCCTTGCCCGGCTGGCGATGCTGTGCCTGATGCACCCCAGGACAGGGTTGGCCCTCCTGGCTGCGCAGGCACTGCTGACTCATGTTCAACTTGCCCTCAACAAGGATTTCCTGGTCTCTTTCCACAGCCCTACTCTCCAGCAGCTTGTTTCCCAGTCTATAAACACATCCAGGGTTGCCCCATCCCAAGTGCAAAATCCAGCACTTGTCCTTATTGAACTTCACACAGTTTATAGCTGCCCAAACCTCGGATTTGTCAGTCTCCCTGCAAGACCTCTCTGCCTTCCAGGGAGTCCATGGCTCCTCCCATTTTAGTATCACTAACAAGCTTACTCAGTATCCCTTCCAGTCCGGTGTCCAGGTAATTTATGAAGATGCTGAGGAGCTGTGGATATGGCCCTGTGGAACCCCACTAGTGACAGATCACCAGTCTGATGTCACCCTTTGTGCCTGACCCAAGAGGCAGCTGCTCACCCATCACATGATGTGTTTATCCAGCTGAGTGCTGTACATTTTCTCCAGAAGGGTCCTGGGAGAGACAGCATCAAAAGCTTTATGAAATTGAAAAAGATTACATTAACTGGCTTCCCTTGATCAACTAGGTGGGTCAATGACTACCTCTTCATTACTCTGGAAAGCCCAGGATCCACCTCTGTATAGGATGGGCTGTCCCATCACTTGTTCTTGCCTCCGGAGTTTAGAATAATTCAGTGCCATTATTTCAAGCATTCCTCTTTTATTTTAGAACTGCATTATTTGTTACTTTAAAGTCTGCCTGCATGAGCGTGACAGGCGCCATGTAAGTCAGCCACAGCGGTCTTCCCTTTTATGAGGTGACAGCCCATATTTACCATTCACAATGCTTCTTGTCTACATCACTGGGATAGCCAAATGCATCCAGATATTTCAGGCCAGTCTCTGCACCAACTTTTTGCCTCTTTGGTTTTAAAGCCAGACTTTTTCCTCTCTACAGCCCCACCGGACTGGGGAGACAGGCACAAGGACATTTTGCATTTGCAGGGCCCAGTATAGTGTCCCCTTGGTCCTGTTTAGCAGTAGGGGAATATTAAACCCAGAGAGAGTTCTCTTTGCAATTTTGCTTTGCCAACAGTTGTTTCATCTGCATGTTTAAAAGGATGGGCCTCCATCCTGAGAATACAAAATAACAAGGCATCATGGTTTAACCACAACCAGCAGCTAAGCACCGCACGGCTGCTCACTCACTCCATCTTCCCACCACCCTGGTGGGAGGGCAAGGAGAATCAGGGGAAAAAAAACCAGTTAAACTCATAGGTTAAAGAAAGATATTGATCATGTTCCGGGGGTCCCAAGCACACCATACCCGGTGGTGGCATTGACAGGGCCAGTAGAACATCTCCTTTCTAAGCAAAAGGCCATGGTGTGCCTTTGGGAACAGGCGCCTTGTGGAGGAGACGATTACACACGTACCACGGATTTTTGCTCTGGGGGGAAATTTTCAGCAGAGAAAATTATTGTTCAGCAGAGAAAAATATTGAGAAAAATATCTTGCATTTAAATAAGAGCTTGTTGCACTGGTTAGGACATCCAACATGGGTTGTCCTCTCACTGGTTGTCTCCTATGGGTGGGTTTTCCATGACTTGCCCATAAGGCCAAGAACCAGAGTAATCTTGTGGCTGGCATTAGTAAGTTCCTGGACCAAGCAATGGTGCGAGGAGAGTGGAATCCACCAATCTGAATTGAGCCCTTGAAAAAGATCCTTCTTAGAAGGGTGCTGTGCTGGAGGGAGGCATGAGGGGGACAGGCAGGATAGCAGCCAAAATTCACAAGGTCCCAGTCTAAGACAGTCATTTACTCAGAGCAGAAGCAAAACAAGCTTGTTGTTACAAATACTTATCTCTATCTTCTTACCATCTTAAGAGGAAAAAAAGAAGATGCCAGGAGCTTTCAATAACCGTACTTTTCACGGCAAGCTGGAGAAACACAGCAATCCTGATCTGAAGCAGATGGGAACGTGTGAGCTTCAACAGCTGTTTGTGGTTTTTCCTACGTTTGCTTCTAAAATCAGAGAATGCACTTTCCCTTCTCACAGGTTTTTGGGGTTAGGTGGGTCAGTAAAGGGGCTCCTTATTATCAGCTTGGTATCCGGGGCTAGGCTCAGCCACAGCATCGCTGCAATCCAGTTTCCTTGGCTTGGGGTGGAAACAGATGTGTAAATACCTCCAAGCAGAGCCTGCTGCTTCTTAAAGGAATTAATTGTTGAAATAAGAAGGGATGGTGGGCTCTCAGATTAGTTCCTTTTTCTTTTGCTTTGAAAGAGGAAACTAATGAGAAAAAAATTACAGCACCAGGCAGAGAATGTCTCAAAACGTCATTGCTTTTTATTGCCCATTTTCCAACCCAGCTCTGGACTGGAAAACCCGACCCCTGGCCAGGCACATCTCTGCTCCTCAATGATTTCCCCAAAGCGGTGGATAGCAAGTAAGGGAAACAGGAAATTATAAGGCAGCAGGCATAGGAAAAACAAACATACAAAACGCTGTTTAAATTAGATCCCTTCAACGCCGAACTACATCAGTGAGAAAACAGAAGGGCCTGTGCATGGACCATAGTTACTGACGACAGGGATACAGAACAGGGAGGCACGCTACACCAGAGCCGCGCTACTTTGCGGTGCAGCAGCACCAGCGGCACCGCCGGAGCACGGAGCACGGGGCAGAGCCTGCGGCCCGACACTGGCCCGGGATCCAGCTGCGACCCGGGCGGAGCGGGGCGGGGCAGCCCCATGGCCGCCCACTGCCAGGGGTGCCGGCCGAGCCCCTGGCAGCGCTCCCAGCCCCGGGAGCGCTCTGCACAAAATCGGATTGCTCGCCACAAGCCAATAATTACACACTCGGGAGAGACACTGGTTGTTTATTTCAGAGCTGCGCAAGCCCCGTGGTATGCCAGAGATGCAGCGCGCCCTGCTGACTTTCCGCTGCATTATTTACACGCACAAGTTCCGAGTTAGTGACTTCCAAAGTACAGCCCCCCTATCACGATTAGTTCGGAAATTTCCATACCTTACACACTCTAGATAATTTCTACGCATGCTCAAGAGAAGGGTTTTCACCTGGTCGGGGCTTTTTTGATCTACAGGTGTGATTTTAAGTATTATAATGCACATCGTTCGGCTATGGGATACAGGGACCTTGAGTGTATCGCCAAGTTATCAATGTTTGTAGTTGACATACATCAACATCTTGATTTACTACATCCTCAAAGCTTGCTAGTTCCCGGATGTCCTCAACTAGGCGATGCTAGCCGCTTCCTGCTCCACTGATCAGGTCTCCTTTCCTGCTGATCAGGCTTGAATGTGTACAACGATCTTACACCGAAGCACATCCTGACTTAAGGCAGTCTTGATACACTCCACATTTTGCGGCAGGCGGGCAGGGCCGCCGTTCCCCCGGAGCAGCATGGAGATGCAGGCTGCCGCCAGCGGCACAAGCCCTGCACCGTCCCGGATGCCCGCTGGGAATGCGCAGTCGGAGTTGGCAGCCACAGCGGGGGCGGGCCGGGAGCGCGCTGCGCTGGGGCCGCGAGTTCGAGTGCGGGGTGTCCCGCAGCGGGGAGCCTGTGCCCCTGCCCTGGGTGTCATGTGGGACCGCAACGACTGCAGTCGCCTGTGAGGCTGTGCTGCCCTGCCATGTGATCCTTGAGGTCCCTTCCAACCCCAGCCATTCTATGGCTAAGTACTGTGTACACGTGTGTACTTTGCTTCATCACAGACCTCACTAATCCAGGTTCCAAAAATGAAAGTAAAAAATT